>CAIGRP010024006.1:9237-20944 GCA_903798385.1 Fraxinus cuspidata | reverse complement strand
TCCCCTTTTGCTTTTCTAGATTTCTCATTTGTTTCGGCATAATTTAGCTCATAAGTCATCAAGATTCCATAGAGTTCTTCCAAATGATATGTGTTGACATCTTTTTGTGTTCTCTATCAACATCATCAATGAGTCCCAATCTTCCGAGAGAGACCTAAGAACGGCCATGTACCCCCACTCATAGAATCAAGAAAAAGCTCTCGGAATAGAAGATGGTGTAGCTCACTTGGGGTTCGAGTCCCTTCTACCTTACTCCTCATTTACCGATCAAAAAAAAAAAAGAGCTCTTGGATTTTTTTTTCTCTGTTGGGTTTCTTTGAGCTCCCTGCTTGTTGACTATAATAGGTAAGAAAAGGTCCAGTACCGTGGGATTCTTCAACTCAAACGAACTGCAGCTCGAGCTTTAGCAGTTCAACAACTAGGTTAGGAAGGAATTTCTTTTTCTTCCCAAACTAATGTTTCTAAAGTTCAAGCTCAAGAAGCTGTCAAAGATTTATGGAAACGGCTAGATGAGGAGTTAACTAAATCACCAAGTGTGCCCAAATACTTGGTGATGGAGACACAAATTCAGCAAGCTTGAATGGAAAACATCAAATAGCAAAATATGTTGTATGTGGTGGATGAAAGTCTGCCGAAACTCCATGGGTGAACCTCTTTAAGGATAACAGAAAATTATATGAAGGTATAAAGCTGAAAAAATTCAAAAATCAGCAAGAAGAAGTAATTTTTGTGTGAAACAGATGCTGAAGACATAGATGAGTCTTGGGGATACGGTATTGTCGGATATTTTACGGGTAGATTCTTGGGAAAAACAGCCTTATCACAATTGTCAGACTCATGAAAGTACCAATATTTTGTTTACTCTAGCGGATGGTAGATTTTCAAATTTGAAAATGATTCGGAAGGTTGAGCGTGCTTCATGGAGGTCCCTATTTCGTATATGGGAGACCATTAATGTTAAAAGTCATGCCCCATTACTTTGAGTTTGGTGACAAAGAAATTAGTTCTATGCCGATGTGAATCAACTTACCGGGTTTGCCTTTGGAGTTTTGGAACACGAATGCCTTGGGGAAGATTGTTTCCAAAGTCAAAAAACCAATATCGACTGATAAATTCACTTCTACAAAAGGTAGATTATCCTATGTGAGATTACTCGTCAAATTTGATGCGTCTATTGATCTATTGCGGTTGGTAAATATAAAGTTTCCTAACAAAAAGTCAAGGGAACAAGAAGTTTATTTTGAACATGAGCCTAAATTTTGCTCCACTTGCAAAGTTTTTGGCCATTCTACACTTGGATGCAACAAGAAAATCAGGTTGTAGGTGCAAAATAGGTTCAAGCGGATGTGTCTATATCTAAACATGCAATTAGGAAAATGGGCAGAATAGTATTGGGAATTCAGCTCCTTCGATGCAGGTAGTTACGAATGGACAAAATAGCTTATTACAGGGAACCGAGCAGCAAATACAGCACGAAACGCATGGTGATGAGCCTTTCATAGAGGTGACAAGAAAGAAAAAGGTAACAAATAAGCCCAATGGGGAGGGATGGAAGGAACAACTCAGCAAACATCAGCCGAACATGAGGGACAATGTGCATTTGGTGAATTCAATTGAAGCAAATGAATTCCCCAATTCAAATAGCATGATACCAAAGGATGTAAATTGACAAGAACATCGCCCATTAGAATATGAGGGGCTTGAACCTGCCCCTAAAACAACTTCATAAAGTAACAGAATATTGATGTAATGGGTATTTTGGAGACCAAACTTTGGCAACCGAAGTTTTGATCGAGTTATGCTGAATAAATTCAATGAACTAATGCAAATAAATAATTTCTCCACTCATCAAAATGGCAGAATTTTGATTTTGTGGAATCCTTCAAAGGTCAAATTGGAAGTGATGGAGACTATATCACAAGTCATCCAACGTATTGTTACTTTTAAGAAAACTTCCTATACCTTTCATGTAAGTTTCTTTCACACTTTCCATACTACTGTTTGTCAATTGCCTCTTTGGAATAACATTATGAAGTTTGGAAAGAATTGTTCATTGGCTTGGATGATTCTTGGGGATTTCAATAATGTAAATAGGATGGATGAAAAGTGCAACAGAGTGGAGGTTACTCCTTATGAATTTAAGGACTTTACTAATTGTTGCCTTATGTTAGACTCACATATATACGATCTATGGGCTTTTTTTACACTTGGACAAACAATTCAGTGTGGACCAAGATAGATAGAGTTATGGTGAACGCGTTGTGGGTGCAAGTGAGGGTCCATACTGTTGACCTAAAAAAATATGCCAATAGAATCTCGGCCTCCTCCCCTGCACATTGAAACACCCCATTAGGAGGCAAAGACTGCTGACCGAGAAAAAGATCCGATGATCATTTGCACTCTGACAGGCAAATCAATAGTCGGATGAAAAAGAAAAAAGTGTAAGAAAGGGAGATAGAATTTGGCTAGGGTTAGAGATTTCATACCTCAATTTTGAAATGACCTCATATATATAGAGAAATGGAAATACGCTTAGTGGGTTTAGTGAGATGGGCCGAAGTTCAAGCCCAAGACGAGGATACATGAGGTTACTTAATTTAATAGGTAAATCCAATTAAATAATTGATGTTGTGTCGACTAATGTGGGATTCCTCCGTCTGAGCATGCCACGTAATTTATAAGTGTAACAATAGTCACACCCCCCCCCCCCAAGTTTGAGTCATATATTCATGTGCGGGTGAACTCCAAAATATAAGTTGTCCAAGTAGGCTAGATCTTATAGATTGTCTCAGAAAAATGAGTAACTCCAATAAGCGATGACTTATGGACTGTCTCGAAAATATGCATCGATCCCAAATAGGCGAGAAAGTATAAATTGTCTTGAGAATATAAATCATTTCAATAAGTGGGGACTTACGATCTGCCTTAAAAAATATGTGTGCGAGCTTAAATAAAAGATGTTGTATATAATTTGTCAAAATTTCGGCAACATCTACTCTATAATATGGACTTTACCAGCCTACATTATAACACAATATCTCCACTGTACATATACAAAGTAAATATGGATCCATTGGACCCCTCTAAATACTAATGACAATAAGGTGAATAATATTAAATTAAAATTTTCCAGGATAGAATATACAGAGAGCCTATTATGTATTATAACAGATGATATGTTGTCGATAATGAAATGAAAATATAGATAATGTAGCATATGTATTGGTTGTAATGAAAATAGTGTCATGACATACTAACAATTATGTGACATGCGTACTTGGCAGCAATAATATAATACATTTGCTAGCAATAATAATATAACAATACTAAGATACTAGTATCATAATAGTCCCTCAAGTCCAGGCGTGAATATTCATATAATGCGTGAACTTTTGGATAAGGACGATACTTTGAAGATAAGTAGCTGCGATTAAGCTGATGCATAAATGAGACTCTGAATATAAGCAGTTGTGATGAAGCTGATGCAAAGGCAATACTCTAATTGTAAGGAGCTTTGATATGCTAATATAAATGTGATGCTCTGAATGTAAACAGTTGTGATAAGTTAATGTAGATTCGATGCTCTGCATGTAAGTAGCAGAGGCGATGCTATAAATGTAAGTAGTTGTAATAAGCTGACATCCTTACATAAAGGGTGATGCAACCATGTCAAGGGCTTCTTCCATGGTATTTGATCTAGTCGTCTTCCATGGTATTAAGGTGGGTGCAAGTGAGGGTCCATACCGTTGACCTTAAAAAATGAGCTAACAGAATTCCAGCCTCCTTCCCTCCGCGTAGGCATCATTTGGACAATGGAACACCCTGTCAGGAGTTAAATGCTGCCAGATGAGGAAAAAGTCCAAGGACTATTTGCATTTCGACAGTCAAATCAATGGTAGGACGAAAAGAAAAAGAGTGCAAAAGAGGGAGAGGGGATTTGGCTAGGGTTAGAGATTTCATACCTTAATTGTAAAATGACCTTATATATATTGAAAAATGGAAATGGGCCTAGTGGGTTTAGTGAGATGTGCCCAAGTTCAATATGAAGACAAGGTTACACAAGATTGCTTAATTTAATAGGGCTAATCTAATTAAATAATTGATGTTGAGTCGACTAATGAAGGACCCCTCCATTTGAGCATGCCACAAATTTTACAGGTGTAACACATACCCTTGCTGAAATTTTAACTTTCCGATGCCTTTTCGACCATTCGACATGCATTATCTCGATTTTTTAACAAGAGGGGACTAAAAGCAAGCCGTTTAGATTCTTTAACATGAAGACTAGTCATAGCAATTTCCATGACCTTGTGAAAACTAGCTCGAATCAGAAGGTTGAGGGGACTAAACAATTCATACTTTGCAAAAAAGTTGCAAAGCCCTAAAGTGATTTTTAGAGAACTCAATGTCAAGCACTTCGCTCACATTTCAACTTGAGTCGAAACATCCAAAATGGATTTGGAATCCACCCAAATTGTACATGATCAACCCTCTAACATTCAACTTCAATGTAAAGAAATTAAGAAAACAAGTCGTCGATTTATCGAAGAAGAATGGAGTTTCTATTTTCAAAAAGTAAAGTGTGCATACTTGAGGCAATATAATTGTAAGAGAGTTGCTCCAAGATGCCTCCTTAAAATTGATTTGAAGAAGACATATGATTCAGTCAATTTGGACTTTCTAAAAAGTGTGCCAAAAGGGTTGGAGTTCCTAACTAAATTCATTGATTGGGTGATGGAATGCATTACTATACCTTTGTATTCTATCACACTTATTGGTGGCATTCATGGATTCATAAAGGGAAGAAAAGGACTCCATCAAGGTGACTCCCTATATCATTTTTTGTTTGTTGTATGTCTTAAATATTTCTCAAGAATGTTGAAGGGAGCAACCGAGAATAGTGAGTTTAATTTCCACCCTAAATGTGGCCTTTTATAGATTAATGACTTGGCATTTGTGGATGACTTGATGATATTAGCAAAAGGTGCTACAATTTTGGTTTGTATTTTGGTGACATGTCAGGACTAAGGATGAATGTTAACAAGTCTAGATTGTATACGACGAGGGTTTATGGGCAAAAATTAGAATATATCCATCAATTAAACAATATGCCCAAGGGATCTATGCCGTTTTGCAACTTGGGAATTCCACTTGTGGCGAGAAAATTGAAAATAAGCTCTTATGATTCATTTATCAACAAAATCATAGCCTGTATTGTGCATGTAATAGGGGAATCATTGTCCTATGTGGGAATGGAGGAACTTGTGAGTGCCGTTCTTCAAGGTGTTGAACATTTTTTGCTATCCATTCTACCTATTCCAGCCACAGTTGCCTCTAAAGTTACAAATCTATGTTGAAACTTTCTTTGGAGATCGAAAAAGTCATTGGTTGCTTGGAGTAATATTTGTTTGCCAAAAGATGAGGGAGGGCTTGGATTTAAAGACTATAAATGCTGGAATTTAGTGCTACTTTCCAAATCACTTTGGAACATCCATGAAAAGGACACACTTTGGATTAAGTGGGTAAATAAAATCTACCTTAGAGAGACAGACATTTGGGTCTGCATGGCAAGGAAAATGACTCTCCATTACTCAAAAAAGTACTCGAAATCTTGGATTAACTTATCGGGCCCGAACGAACAGTCCAGGCCATCGTGAACAGGCTGTCCAACTGGACTACAATGAACAGATTTTGCATTGCCAGCGCCTATGAATTTTTAGGCCGAAAGGGGTGAAAAAGGCATGGACGACAGAGATTTGGAGGTCATACATCACTCCAAAACATTCTTTCACCTTGTGGTTTGGTACGCAGTCGAAGCTTCTCACTATGGACAAGCTGCTGCATTTAAATATTAATAGAACTTTGTGTCTTTTGCGGTTCGCATATGGAAATAGGACAGCACTTATTCTTTCAGTGTTCCCTTCATGCACTTGGGGGCAGACTTAAGCTTGGCTAGGATAAGGAGATCGATGAAAATGTTGCCTAGTGCATTGAAATAGATTAAAAGAGAAGCCCGAGGTAAATCTTGGCACTTGCTTGCACTGTCTACCAAATTTGGATGGCGAGAAATAGAAAGATTTTTTAAGATCTTAGACCACAATCCGATAGTATAGTGAGACAGATTAAAACACATGTATACAAAGTTATGTTCTCTTTGTATCATCATGTTTTGTTCCATTTTGAGTCTCTAACTTTGGGAATTTAGATTTTATCGTTTATACATCTTTTGTTGGTTTGCCTAGGTATGTTTAGTGTACTTGTACATGAATTTTGATTGATACAATTTACAATTTACAAATGCACTAAATTTTTCCACTCGGTGGTCAACAAAAAAAAAAAAAACTATATGTTGGAGTTGTGACATTTTTGTTTTCACATAACTATTGTATTTTTGGTTNGTAAAGTTAGACAAGTTAGTGTATTATACAAGTTAGTATGGTATGTGTAAGAGTAGTATGGTAGTTGGTAGAAAATATCTTTGACTTTTGTATCATGTTTGGCTACATATAGAGCCAAGATATATGAAAAACTTAGAAGGAAGTGTTGAATGAAATAATAAATTATATTAGAATCTTCACTCCTTCTCTTCTGTTCGTTTCATAAAATCAGCAGAGTATTTGTTTTATGCTTTGTTCATATTCAGTTACTTCAATAACTGGTATATGAAATCAATGTTTTTGTTCCTCCTTCACTTCCTCTTGATCCATAAAAATATGTTTGAGTATAAGAGCTCTAAAAGAGCTTTTGAATCATAAAATTCCAACACTATATAACAGTTGTACTAAAGGAAGATGGTACTCAAACAACCTCGTAAAAATAGGTGGTTGAAGAATTTGTCTATTTTTACAGCAAATTGCTTAGCACTAGTTGTCCAGTTAAGTCGATTGATTTGAGTATTATGAGGGATGGATTGGTATTATATTTGGAGCAAGCTAGTTCCCTTGTTTAAGACATCTCAAGGGAAGAGACCAAAGATGCTCTATTTAGTATTGGCAATGATAAATCTCCTGGGCCGGATGGTTAAACGTCATGCTTTTTCAAGAAATATTGGGAGACCATTGGGGCTGATTTTTTTGGGGCTGTTGAAGATTTTTTTTTCTCTTCGAGATCTTTTCTTAAGAAAACCAATCACACTCATTGCATTGGTGCCTAAATCGAGCCATTCACAAACCGTTGGCGACTATTTACCGATGGCTTGTTGTAACATGTTCTACAAAGGCATCACCAAGATACTTGCATCTAGATTGGGGCCTATTCCTGGGACAATTGTTGATCAAGCACAAGCCACTTTTGTAAAGGGACGAAGTATGGTGGAAAATATTCATCTTGCACAAGAGATTTTGAGGCAATACAACTGTAAGAGGGTCGCTCCGAGATGCCTCCTAAAAATATATTTGAGGAAAGCATATGATTCGGTATGTCTATACTTCCTTAAGGATGTGCTTGAAAGGTTAAATTTCACTACTAGATTCATCGAGTGGGTGATGGAACGCATTACTATGCCTTTATACTCAATTGCTTTAAATGCTTGCCTACATGGATTTATTACACATTGGCATTTGCGAACGACTTTATGCTTTTCGCTAGAGGTGGTGTAATATCGGTTCATATATTGATTGATTACTTATCCAACTTCAAAGAGACTTCGAGATTGAAAATGAATACTACAAAATCCAGCTTGTATACAGCTAGTATTCGTGGACATGAGTTGGAAGAAATCCAAGCATTAACGAATATACTAAAAGGGACAATGCCTTTTCATCATTAGGGTTTCCCATTGGTGGCCGAAAAACTGAAAGCTCTTTTACACCTTTTTTGGACAAAACTGCAGCCTATATTAGTGTATGAATGAGTTCTTCATTATCATATGCTGGTAGGGAAGAAATCTTGAGGTCCATACTCTAAGGAGTTTGTTTTTGGTTGTCTATTTTCTTGATTCCAGGTGTAGTCACTTCGAGAATTATTCGACTTTGTCAATACTTTTTATGGGATCTAAGAAGCCATTGTTGCCTTGAAAAGATATTTACTTGCCAAAAAGTTAAGGCGGTTTGGGTTTTAGAGACGTTAAATGTTATCAAAGTCCCTTTGGAACATTCATCCTAAGAAGGATACCCTTTGGGTCCGTGGGTAAATCACATCTATTTGCAGGGGACATTGATCTAGGATTGTTCGGCCAAGAGGGATGACTCCCCACTGCTAATTAAGTTGCGGCCACTAGGGACTAGTTAACGCGGGGTAAATGGACGGATGGGATTGTCATGGACAGATTACAGAAATGGATACTTGGGGACATATTTTGTGTCTCCCAGGCATACAATTACTTCAGGTTGAAAGGGGTAACGAAGGTATGGACTGCAGATATTTGGAGGGCACACTACAACAAAAATAGTCTTTTGCAACGTTAAAAAAATGTTGCCGAAAACCTTTTGCAACGTTTTTGAGTATGTTGCAAACCTCGATGCTGTCGTAAAATAGAAGGATACAGCAACGTTTTTTGAGTGTTGCCATAACCTTTTTGCAACATTTTTTGAACATTGCGAATAACCTTTTGCAACATTTTTTGAGTGTTGCCGTAACCTTTTTGCAACTTTTTTTGAACGTTGTAAATAACATTTTTGCAACATTTTTTGAGTGTTGCCATAACCTTTTTTACAACGTTTTTTTAGAGTTGCTAAAAACGTTTTCGCAACATTTTTTGAACATTGCTAATAACCTTTTGCAACGTTTTTGTATGTTATTTATGCGTATATCTTTATTTTTTGCAACATTTTTTGATCGTTGCCATATGTCATTTTACAATTTTTTTTTAATTTTAAAGTTTTCTTATTGAACAGCAAATCAACTACAAAATAAGATAGAAGATGACAATATCAAACAACTCCAATAATTATTATTAATTTTACTTCAAAATGTAACAATATTCATACAAATTTCAGATCCAAAATTCTGAAGCGTCTAAAAATTTAATACATTTTCGAAAAAAAAGGAAAAAAATATGGTCAATAAACGAATGTTTTAATATCATGTCACAGCAGAAATGTGGTCCCTCTGCATTTTATCTCCTTCTGCATTGAGCAGGTCACTACTCTCTCTCCGAGCTAGAATGGAATAATCCGAAAAGTCCCTTAATTTATCTAGTAGGAGAAAAAAGAAGGTGATGGAAAAAGAAAAAATGGCAATGTGCCAAATCAACGACGACAAAGGCACAGTGATACAAAAATTTCAAATCAATAGAATGACAATGTGGCAATTATTACACACCAATAATATTATATACTTAAAATGTGCTATATGGTATCTTCCATTTTAGATCATGACTGATGATACCAAGTACGTATATGCATGTGACATAACTATCACATATTTATATTTATTTTGATGAACACTACCATAAATTTATTTTGTTAGAAGAGGGAGGGTAAACCGAAACTAGCATTGCCTATTGTAGTTGTAAAGTATGCAATGATTTAGATCTTCCAATAGATATATCAATAAACCAAATGGAGCAGAGAAAAGGAATCCATGTAGCCGATATAAAATTTATTGGGAAAAAGACTTGAGATGATTGTTTTGAAATTACAATAAACCAAACGGAGGGGAGAAAAAGAATTCATGTCGCCAACATAAAATTTATTGGGAACAAGACTTAAGATGATTGTTTTGAAATTATCTACTAATTAAGCATTAGAATTATAGATTTGGGAAGTATGGGATGAGTTAATTCCTATGAAGTTTATGAATTATTAGAGACTATTAGCTCATTGAATCACTTATTAAATACACAGAATATAGCAGAAATATTGTATTATCCAGGACTCTAGCCAGACTCAATATATGACAATAGAGACTGAATGAATATCAGTTATCTGAAAAGAAAAACACCTTTATTTATCTGGTCTTAAAGTCCGAGATGACATGTATTCACTTCTGCGTGTATATCCACGAGTTTACAAAGGAAACAAAATTAGATTGAGATCAGTAAGACTCGAGTTTTAAGTAATTCTGAAAATGAAAGTAAGGTGACCCTGTGGTTTACAATGGAAACAGGGAAACTATAAAGCAACAACGACAATTATATGATCAGAACAGTTTCTGATTGCATCACTAAACAACTGGTCGCATTCTGCTGAGCAAAGCAGCAGGATAACAAAATGCAAATAGATTACATGAATGTCTACAGTTATGTGCAATCCGTAGAGAAGATTAGCAAAGGGAAGAAACATAGAATTGGATAGAACTAATCATTTTTCCCAATACCCTCTATCTATCACAGAGAAAAAAAATTGTTACTCTCAGTAGTGTCAGAAATAGAATAAGAAATAAGAACTGTCACTTCCTGACAGACACACGAGCAAGATGTTATTGTATTTTCACAACCTAGCCTTGCTCTATAACAACATATAACACCCAACTGAGATTGTCGGAATTTTTATAAACTCAGGGATGATAGTGAAGGAGTTTATTTCAGTGTTGCTGATCACAATGGAAGTTCTAAAGGGTCGTGCCTTTTCTTGTGGCTGGAAACTTCGTAGCCAGTGGCCATCATGGTCTTATACACAGAATTTACTGGTCTTCTTCTAAATAACATATTATTGTCTAAAATGTCGGAGAGTGAAGAATGGAACTGTTGAAGTGTAAAGACACTTACACTTGTTTAAATTTTGAATACTCCAGCCTCAACATAGGATTTAAGCCTTTTAGTCTCACGAGTTCTCATAATGCGCATTGCCATTTCAGAATTCTTATCAATTCGAGGCCTACCTAAAAACCCTGCATAATATGATAAGCAAATCATTAAGGTCTCGCAAAAGACTAGACATCACATCCAATGCTACACAAATGGTGTCCCAAATAATTATAAATCAGCCTCGTGGAAAACAACAATTTAAAACTGAATTCTTAATTTCTAATTCCAATTTTGAGACCTCATTTCCATGTCACCAAACATATCTAAAGGTTAAAGCATGTTTGGCTGAATATAAAATAAGAAAAAAAGTTACTTATTACTGAAAACGCTTTAGTTATGTTAGCTTTTTCTTACATTTTAATTGAAAAAAAAAAAGTTTTTATTTTGAAATGAATTCTTGAATTGCTGTCAAATAAGTATCTTACTTATTCTCAATTTTAACAGATAAAAAGTTATTATTTAGAAACTTATTTGCTTAGCGAAATCACTTATAAGCATACTTTTTAAGTTTAGCCGGACATGAATTATATTCCCTTTCTTTTGTTTTTTAGCAACAGAAGAAGCACCTTGGGGTTTTTTGAAGGTAGTCTTTCATGGCCGGAACTAGTGTTAGTGGTGCTTTGCATCAGAAGAGTAAAGAATTCACTTTGCATCAATGCATGCTCACAAGACCTACACTACTGTCTCTGAACTTATTAAATTAATTTATGAACAGAACCATTTGACTAAATTGTGAAAAGTATTACATCTGGCAAATAAAAACAAGAGGGCGCTGGGATGAAACTGACTGCCTCCAAACTTTAAGGGTCTGTTTGATTGCAAGGGTGAAATTTGGTGGAAATAAAATGAATTTCAAGGAATTGAATTGCCTAGAATTGTTTTTCTTGAGAATTGTCAATTAATTGTTTCTGATTGGTATAATTTTCCACGTGGAAAATATTTAAATTTTGAATCTTTTGGTGTTCGTTTAGCTTTGTTTTTTATGAAAATTGTCTATTAAGGAGAATTTTTTTTTTTTTT
>CAIGRP010023999.1:0-10300 GCA_903798385.1 Fraxinus cuspidata | reverse complement strand
AATTTGTCGAGTTTGAAATCGTTACGGTTCAAATAAAATCGTTACGGTTCAAATAATAACTATAACGACATTTATATCTTTTCTTTTCGTGTAAAACGACAACTATATCATTGTGCTAAAAAACGATGATTCGACCGTCCACGATCAATCGACATGCCTCCGACATACTTATGCTATATCATTTTCGCGAAACTTCGTAACGCCTGGGATTTTTTCGATCAATCTCTATGATTTTTGTGCTAAATCTTTGGTTTTAGCATCAACATCCTCTTTATCACTTCCATCAGCATCCATGTATGTGGTAGTAGTTAAACTGGTTGAANTCAGTAAGCTTTTGAGCAACTCCCTTACCCATCTCACTTTTCAATTTCTTGCTCCGGGTGGCATCAACTGATACCCTCCTAGAAGGCGTGACAAAATCTTCATCATCATCATCATCCTCGACTTTGTGAACTTTTTTCCCAAGTGGGAGTTTGATATCACTGTCTAACTCCCCACTACCACTTTGGGTCTTTCTTTTTGTTGAAACCTCCTCAACTTCCATCTCATCTTTCACATTTTGTTTATCTTTAGAAAAATATTTGCTGAACTTTCTTGGGATTCTTGTACCTAGGAGCCAAAATAAACGTAAAATACCAATCTAATTTTTCTATTTCTAATTGCAGATAAAAGAACACGGAGAAATCTAAAACAAAAGATCAAAACAAAGAAAAAGATGAATGTTGATTCGACTTTGCCAATTCCGTGTTTACATATAGTTGCCTACATCACCACATTTTTTAAAAGTCTTCATCCTCACTTCAATCAATCTGCATGATTTTGTGCTAAATCTTTGATTTTTTTCATCAAAACTTTGGGTTTTGCTTTTAGAGAGAGGATTCAATTGTTAATTTGGGGAAGAATGATTTCTGACATGAAGGCCTGATTCTTCAATTTGGTTTTACAAAAGAAGGGCAAAGTAGTATTTTAACACTTTTAAATAATTAAATTTACTTTTCTTTTGAAGAATCTGGTCAAAGGCCTCTTGGAGAAAAACATATTGAGGGTTGGCCACCTCAACTAATTTCCCCAAAGAACTATGCCAGTTAACACTCGGCAAGGCCAGAAAGGAGAGAGGGGGAGGCGGATCTGTTAAATTGGAATAGATTTTAGACGAAGATGAACCTCCACCTGGGCCCAAACTTGGGATCCGATATTTTTAATATCCAACTTCAAAAATCAATCTAAATTTTTATACAAAAAACAGTTACTAATTCAAATTTATAAATCAATATTAAATTAATAATATTATAAATTAATTTATATACACACACCCAATTCCATCCACCCATTCAAACTTTAAATCATTTTCTCTATTATCTCCTCTTCTCTTCTTTCTTCACCTCTCGTCTCTCTCTATCCTCTCCTACATATTGTCATCGTCGTTGAGGAGCACTCGTCGTCGAAGACCACCTCCGAGCACCTGTTACGCGTTTTCTAAAACGTAAATATATCACAAGTGTACGGTGTAATATAAGATCAAGTAAGGATATTTAAATGCCTACCATATAAATATTTTAGCTTCTATTTATCTAGACAATCAGATTTTAGAATCAATATTTTTTTTATACTAATCTAAAAATGGATATAGTGGCAAACTCAACTCAGTCAACACGAGTTATACGAAAAATTTATCAAAGTGAGAAAACCTATGGAATGATTTCACCGCACTATCAACAACGTTTTTCAAATTTTAAACTGCTTCTATCAAATTTTCCTAAATTTATAAGCAAGAACTCTAAATTAATTATATTCACTCTCTCAAGTGTTAAATAGAATCTATCTCTATATTTCAATTATAATATCTCTATTCCAAATTAAAATTTAGAAATTATCGAGTTTGTGGTTCTTAAGTGGAATATCTTTCAAAGATTTCCATACTTTCTCTCGAAACCTACAAAATTTAGGTTATATTATTTATAGATCGCGCCTAATTTTCTTTCTCTCGAGTGCCTAAATTTAAAGTATCAAATCATTCAATTATTGATTAGATAATTGAAATTATTAAGCAAAAATCAACACAATAAACTCATGGAAAACTAAAAGAAGCAACTATATTAAAATCTAAGCATGTCTCAAATTAGGTCATATCAAATCCTAGTTCTAAAATTTTAGTTCATGAATAAGAGAAAATACATAATCCAATCTAGTATTAAAAATATGGAGAAGAAAAGAATGAGAAAAACTGATTTGGTGTGTGAATTTTCCTCCTCGATGTTGTCTTTCTTCCTCTAGATCAATCTCTTATTTTTTGCCTCTTACATCGTCAAATTCTCCTTCAAAGTAGTCTCTAGGATTGTATTTCACAAATCTTCCATGAATTGGGGACGGATTAGGCCTTAAAAGAATCCAAAACTTAAAAAAAATAAAAAAATTCTTGTCGGCGGCACCTCAATGCATCTCCTACTGGTGCTGCGACACCAAATTTCTGTCCTGCGGCGTCTGATTTTATTTCTTTTTTTTTTCCCTTTTTTTGCTTTTGAATTGTTTTCTTTTCTTCTTGCTTTGATTATTTTTCTCTTCATCTTCTAAGATTAATTCCAAGTCTCCTCCCATCCATTAGCACTCATAAAAACTTTGGCTCCTTTTCATGCCCAAACTCGTTTCGTTTTCACCAAGTTACCTAACCTGCAAAACAATACAAATAAACACATCAAAACGTTCTAAATTGTTCGAAGACAATCAAAATATCAAGTTTAAGTGGCATTAAACAATGAGTGAAACTCGCTCATTAGCTGTGTAGCCTCACTAATTGTGAGCGCCAAACAGTGATGTCGCCTCTACTGCTGCGACAACTCGGTAGGGGCTTTACGGTGTAATTCAATAATTCATAGAGGTTGGAGGCGACGTTGATAGAGTAAAGCTTGGGACTTTGGCGATGGAGAGACCTTTTTCCAACTACTAGTATAGTGGTGGTGCTACTAGTGCTTGGTGCAGAGGGGTGGTGGATCTAGCGATAGCGATGAGGTGTTGGTTTCCATATTTTGGTTTTGTTGGGGATTTGAGGTGGTTTTTGTTGGTAGTGCAGATGAAGGTGCTGACTGTGGTAGTGAATCGATGGCGATGATGGTAAGGGTGGTGAAGGTAAGAGCTCTATGGTGCAATTTGATAATTCATAGCAGTTGGAGGCGGCGTTGATGGAGTGAAGCTAGGAACCTTAGTGGTAGGGAGACCTTTGGCCTGCTGTTGGTGTTGCTTGTGCGGTGGTGGTGGTGGTATGGTGGTTATGGTGGGTGCAGGTGGTGGTTGATCTAGCGATGGCGGTGAGGTATTAGTTTTGGTTTTGGTTGTTGAGTGGTGGTGGTGGTGATTTTCATATTTTGATGTTGTTGAAGTTTTGGGAGTGGTATTTGTTAGTGGTGCAGATGGAGATGTTGGCGGTAGTAGTAATTGTGAGGGAGGTGGTAGTGGTGGTGGTCGTTGCGGTGATGCGATGATTGTGGGTAGAAAGGCATGGGGTGGGGGTGGGGTGTGTGCAACCAATAAATTGGTTCATTTGTGATCAATAAATAATATATGACAAATTATTTGAGATTTTGACCAATAAAGTGGATATTTTGTAACCAGATAAACCATGTGACCTAAGAATTTGATTCGTGACTTAAAAAATTTGTTATTTTTGACTAATAAATAAATTGTAACTTAAATTTCTTTTGATTTGTGACCGATGAATAAATTGCGACTTATAAAAATTTTGATTTGTGACCGTAAAATAATTTGTGACCTATAAAAGTTTTGATTTGTGATCGATAAATAATTTGTAACCGATTATTCGATAATTTGTAAACAAATAGTATAGAATTGTGACATTAATATATTTAATTAATAAAATATATATTTAATTTGTTATTTCATAAATAAAATTTAATTAATATCTGATTTTTGAAGTTTTAAACCCTGGTTTTTAGTTTAAAAATGTGACATATTTTTAATCTCTTAGATATGAAATTTCTCTTGATTTTATATTCCTAATTTTTTCAATTTTGAATCGAATTATTGAATCAGATATATGATAACATATCAAATCGAATATGAATTTAATTTACGTTACAATGTATTTCAATTTTTAATTATTTTATATGCTTTATCGACGTAGCATGCGAATTTGCTGCAAAGTTGATTCAGCTACTCGATCATCAATACTTGTGGATCTTGTAAGATCAACTAATTCAAAAGGGTTATTTGACCTAATATGTGATACAAGTTCATATAACAGAGGCAATATGTGACCTAATAGAATTGAATTTACATTGTTGACATCGAAATTGTGAGCTTCGCCATGTGTCTAGTGTCAATCCTCCTCAATCCCTGACAGGTGCCTGCAAACTTTTACTTTTCTGTTTCTATTAGTTTTCCCCAAAAAAAATAAAAATAAAAATAAAAATAAATAAATAGTCAAAAAATTAAGAGAGAATGTTTGACTCGCCCGGCACCACACAAGTAAAACCTACTCCGGTGCGGGCCAGGTCTCACAATTTCTCGCATGGGCTTTACACCTCCATTTGCTCGAGCAATGTATAGTTTGATCATCTCCGCGAGAAATGGATATGTAGTCATTCAACTTGCTCTTTTGGATCAGGAGCTTCGCTTTGTCTTGCTGGTAAACACTCTTTTTCCTTGTACGTACCCGTTCCCAGCTCAACACAACCAGATTGAATGCTCGTCTCCCCTTGGCAAGTATCTCCATCATCGCCTACATCACTAAGTGTGTCCAGTAAAAATCTATCATCCCGGGATCTAATCTTGACTTTTTCAGCTTTGAAATTTCCATTTCCTGATTTCATTGCCTTTGTGTCATAAAAGCCATCCCCCTCCTTTTCAAGATTTATGTCATCTTCAATAAGGGTATCTTCGATTCTTTTCATCTGTGCGTCTGCATCAATGGCAAATTCGGAGGCATTTTCTGTCACTGAATTTTGATCTGACCTGATGAAATCAGTCGATAATCTTGCAGCATTAACATGAAGAGATTCTTCTCCAGGGGTATCACTATTTTCATTTTCTAGCAATTCTTTCTCTTCAAGTTCTTGTAACTTCTCAAGAGCTTTCATAGCAGCATTTCCAGGCCATCCATCATCCTTCAAATCCCTGCAAATTGAAGAAAAGAACTTTATGTTTGGATAAGCAGCGACATAGGCAATCATAAGTTCTAAAATTTTCATTGTTATAATCAACAGAAGTTACCTTACTGGATTAAATCCGGAAGAAATGAAGGACGATTCTAGACGAGATATGATATCCAAAAAGCCGTTTATTATGTCATCAGACAAGTATCCTCCAAATCTTGCAATTTCCACCAGAAACTGTGTGTCGAGAATAAACTGCCATGGATACAAGAGAATTTTACTAAAAGAAAACTAAAATATACATACTCAAATGTGTTTATAGAAGACGAATGAGTGCAAAGCCTCTATACATAATGGACTACATTCATCTCCATTAATAATTTGCATCATTTCCAGAATAAGTATTGTTAGGTCTAAGCTTGTATTGGCTTGCTGTTCGAGCGTCATTTACTGAGATTTACCGCCCTTGGTGAGCCTAGGTTCCGTTCAAGCCTCCAGAAGGGGCCCGTTCCATGCTTGAGTTCTGCTTGAGCAGTCTTATGGGCAGGGAAACCCTAGTTTCCATCTTTTAAAAATGAAACTTCCCCCAACCGCCAATAACTGCGTTTTTCAGATATATGGTGGGGGTTTTTTCATTTTGCAGGGGGTGTGGGTTGTGAGAAAAGAAAACAAGAGAGAATATTTTACAAATTGAAGATACACTTCACAAATCAAAGATGGGAGTTTTGTTTTCTCGTACAAAAATCAAAACACCAAAAATCCTCTTATCATATTTACTTTGAAAGAGTTCATGGATGCAAGAGGTAATCGAAGTTTCAATTAAGGGAGAATGAGTTTGTTCTTGAAGACCCTTCACGAAAAGTTGTCCAGAGGTGTGGGTGCACACAACGAGTTCTTAGGGTATTTACAAATTGAGTGTCAGAACCTACTAAGGTTTAGTTGAATCTGATTCAAAACTGTAAGTTAAATTTTTCTAGTGGATCTTTTGATGGCAAATAGCGTCCAAAGGTTTTTTCTCTTGAAGAGTTCTTCAAGGTTTTTCATTCGTAAACGATTCTAGTGTTATTCATGCACAGATATTTACTTGTTTTTGTGGATCTTGCAATATTAATATTGTCTTGTATGAATCTAGACTTAATTATTACTTGTTGTAAATAATTATTGGTAATTTTGTTAAAGAAATTTTGAACACTTATTCACCCCCTCTAGGTGTTTGTTGGGTCTTATTTTCTATTTACGAGTACGATCCAATTTTTTATTTGCATCAAACACTACAAAATTAATGCAATTCGACTAAATTCTAGAAATGGTACAAAAGCGCAAATGCATACCTGCATGAAATCGGCATGATGATCAGCCAAATCCTCTTTGCTAATTGTCCAAATTTCTGATTTACCTGAAATCCATGCAAATGTAGCTCCCACCAGCTCCTCGAGAAGACCCATCAACCAATTGTTATCAACACAATCATCCCCCACAAGCTTTTGTAATTTCTTTAGCTCTAGATACAGTTCCTGATAATTGAAAGGTCGAGAGGCAAAAGTTCATGAGCTTATACATGTACCAAATATGGTTGTAAAATGACATCAAACACAATAAAGATATTAATAAATTGAAAAAAAATTTCATCGTAATTCTTCCCTCTACTGAAGAATATGGAACAAGACAAGCTAACAATTTTTAGAACTTCAAAAACTTCGGGAAAGACGGAATATGGAGTGTTAAGATATTATGCCATTTGACCTTAATTTGTATAACAAAAACTTTATTATTATTCTGGTTCCAGAAAACAAGACAGAAAAAAAAGTTGAAGCAGCTATACTTTCAAAAATCACTTTCCATAAATAGTGAGGATGAAACATCAAAATCATTCCCTCAGCATATAGTCTCGAAAATATGCAGAATTTTTAGGATGAATCAGACAAGATGAAATGTGTTCAGGTGGATATAAAAATTATGTGCATAAATAGTAACTTCAATATCTAAAAGCTTGAGCATACCAGGTGAGTTGGAGAGGGAACTAGATTGTAAATTTTTGAATTGTCCTGCCAGCTGATGCGACTTTCTGGAATACATTGATGGTCGACATCTGAAGATAATATGTTATTTATGAATTTCTCAATAAAACAGGTTCGAAGTCGACTGCATGTGTCTTGAACGAACAGTAGGTAATTATCAATCTCAAAGTCCGGGTCGTGAGTGCCATCAAAGATATTTTTAGCTATGCTGGAGACAAATTGCACCAGTGTTGACAAACTGGCTAAAATGGAAACTTCCTGTACTGGCGCCTCTGGAAAATTCACTTTGGAACCTCCTTTCTCTGAGACATCTGTATCACCCGAAAGGGCGCTTTCAAGGATAACAATATACGCTGTGAAAAGGTCCATGATTCCTTTCAGAACTGAACTTTCCATTCGAAGGGCAACTAAAGGCGCAATGTCCTCTGTGAATGACTAAAAATATAGGAAACCTTTTTAATTACAAGTTATAATAGGTCATTAAGACAGGACAAATGTCCAGTTGAGAGTTGTTCCACTGTCTAAAGTATAGAGACTACAGTGGACCAAAAAGATACTATGCTGCACATATGCAATCCCAAAAACTTTATATACTAACCTGAAATATTGTCACAAACTTCCTCCCGCTGTTAGTGAGAAATAAGTATTCTGGTTGTTGATCAATGATTGCATAACTCCTTTCTGTTATAATTCCGGGTCCAAAATATCTACCAAGAACCCAAGTATCAGTCGATGTGAAAATACTAATAACTTGTCTGAAATGCTCTGTATGGACCTGCAATACTTCTTCAATGCAAGGGCGAATGCACTTTATCAAAGATGGTTGCAGGATGATCTTTTGATTCTCTAGCAAAGAGCAAAATGACATTGCAATCTGCATAGTATCTACGGCTGTTGAAAGTCGACCACTTATTTCTGATATGGAGGTAACAAATTTATTGAAATACGCAGCGACTACTCCAATTTCTTCACCGGCCCACTGAATTAGGTCTGATGCATGAGGAGAAGTTTCTCCATTTAAGGTTATGAAAATCCTTGCTGCTCGAGAGATCATAGAACATACAAATTTTGCTACTTCCTGAATATATAGCAGGTCTAGAAATTCTTTTGAAGATTGCAAATCATGAATACCCAGTTCAATACGTGAATGATAATACTGGAGCAGTAATTGAGTTGCAAGATTGCTATCATCAAGTTGGCACAATCGAAGCAATGCCTTTTGCAGCTCTGGTGCAGACACCCTGGGATTTTTTGCCACTAATGTGATCTGATCAGAAAGCATAGCCCTCTTCTCCGATATCATTGAGTTGTAGGACATTAACTCATAGGATGAAAAATTTTGCTCCAATCGCAAACTTTGGAAATACCCGTCTTCCATTTCAAGGAGCGCAAGAGCATCATCATGCCTGTGTTCTGAAAGAAGAGTATCCAAGAGTTCAGAAACATTTTCAGTGTGAGTCTCCAATATGCTTGGAGAAGATAGTTGCACTTGAAGAGGTTCTTCATGCATTGATTCTATAGTTTCTTCTGATAGAACTTTTAAAGCAATGCCGTCTCTAAGATCTTTTACGAGCTTCTTCTGCGACGAGGCCTGGTATTTCAGTTGCAACAGTTCACTCTGCAGGCCTTCTATCTCTTTAAATATTCTGCAAATATGAATAGATTAATTCTTGTTTACCAGTGACAGGTTTCATTGAGGGCCTAACTGATTAATTTAGAATGGTGCAATTAACGAGCATCAAAATAAAGGCCATAAGTTACCCTACGTAATCTCCTAAAGTTGAAACGCCAAACAACTATGACATAGTAACTAAGATGGGACAACTAAGCCATCTTGGATAATTTCATCATTACACAATGCCCTATTGCTGCCTTGCCAGTCAGGGACACATAATCGATACCAAAGGTGAAGAGAATTGTACTGTAATGAAGACTAGTTCCATCAGTGATGCAGGTTCAAGGACATACATTCTTGGATAAATATACGTTGAACCACTTTATATATAAACGCTTAAGTTGTTAGATGACCACAAATGTATACCGTTTAAATATATCTTCAACAAGATATGAAGCCTATGGCTGAGAATCTCCATTGATGCAAAAATGTCAAATTTCAAAGTAACATTTTCGATTATTTATCACAAATTTTAGCATTACAGAAATAATACAAATTAAAATGACTTCCAGAGCAGTCCCGAAAAATTTGTAACCTTGATGAACAAATTCCCATTTCCCATTTTGCAAATCCAATAACAGCACCCATTTAGAACCCCCCCCCCCAAAAAAAAAAAAAACACAGTTAATTCGATCAAGAACTTACGCAAGAAAGGCAGAGTAATTTGAAAAGATGCTCTTCTGAAAATCCAAATCCGACTCCTGCTTCAATTCCAGAAGTTCCGAACACAGATGCTGAACACCCTACAAGATCACAAATAACACATAATATTCTGATAAATAAATGCTTACTCGCAAACAAACATAAAATTGCACCCCAAATGCACTATAGGTAAAGATTGTTCAAGAATCAGTATGCTTTAGATTAACCTTGGCAGTCATGGATTGAAGCTCGGCCTCGACATTTTCATCGCTAGTTACAGAAGAATAATCTACACTTGTGTGGCCTTCTGAGGAATCATCATCGCCCATTTCTTGATTATGATCTCTGAATCGAAATCTCGAAGTGGAATTGGAGGTCGATTCCATTGATGGTTTCTCTTATTTTGATCATACGCTGATGATTGAGGTTGAAATCTTTCAAGATAATTCCATTTCAAGTGTAAATACAAGGTTTGGATTGTTGGGTCGTCGTTTTCTTCCGCCATTTGCAAGCTTTGATTTTTTCGCCTATGTGAGTGTAGGATTAATGCAGACAGAGATTTGCAGGCCATGGAATTTTCAAACTTGTACTGATCTTTGGATTTTTCCAAAGGATACAAGTTAATTCACTAATTAAATACAAAAGTAGTTGGAAAAAGCTTGTATTACTTAAACAAGACGATTGGAATTTTGAAAGAAAATTAAAATATAAACATCCTTGAATATATAATATCTAGCACTCTAATATACCTGACATAATGTGATAAATGTAAAGTTACGTAATTCTGATAGATGAATCGTCATATTGTACCAGATAATTTTCTATATAATAGGAAAAGTAAGGGGCTGTTCTCTTTCTTG
>CAIGRP010023998.1:0-10800 GCA_903798385.1 Fraxinus cuspidata | reverse complement strand
CAACCAAGCAATGTAGTAAATCACCAAAGGAATGGTTAGCAACCTCTGTTTGAAGGTGATATGCACTGCTGAAGTCCAACCGTGTATTCAGCTTCAGTTGAGGATAAGGCAACTAATTAATATAAATGCGACTTCCAACTAATGCAACCATCACACAGTGAAAATATAAGAAGATGTAGATCTTCTTTTATCTAAGTCACCAGCAAAGTCAGAATCAGTGTAACCTTTGAGATTTAACCCTTTATTGCTTCTTTTAAATTCTAAACCTAAATTAAAAGAGCTTTTAAGGTATCTTAACATCCATTTCATAGCTAGCCAGTGTGTTTCACCTGGATTTGCCATAAACCTGCTTAAAATGCTAATTTCACGTGCTAGGTCAGGTCTAGTACATACCATAAGATACGTTGTTGAACCTACTCTGTTTGCATAAGGTATATTTTCCATTTTTCTAAATTCATCTTCTGTTTTAGGTGATTGATCACTAGTCACTATAAAATGATTAGCAATGGGCAAAGAAACATGTTTACAATCAAGCATAGAGAATTTTGCAAGTATTTTCACATTAGAGCTTTGTTTTAACAACAATATGCAATTATCCCTATCTCTTTCTATTTCCATTCCAAGAATCCTTTTAGCTTGACCCAAATCTTTCATTTCAAATTCAAATTTCAATTTTGACTTAATGAAATCAATTTCAGATCTATTATGACAGACAAGTAACATATCATCAACATATAAAAGCAAATAAATGGATTAAGGTCCACCTGGACCCTTTGAAAAAGAAACATGAATCATAATTGCATCTTACGAAGCCCAATTTCTGTACATAAGAGTCAAATTTGATATAACATTGCCTGGGAGCTTGTTTCAACCCATAGAGTGATTTCTTCAATAGAGAGACCTTTGCAGTTTTGGATTTAACTTCAAACCTCAAAGGTTGGTTCATATATATAGTCTCATTAAGGTCATAATTCAGAAAAGCTATTTTGAAATCAAGCTGATCCAATTCCTAATTAAAGTGAGCAGTGAAAGCTAATAGAATTCTGATAGAGGTATACTTGGCCACTGGAGAGAATGTTTCATTATAGTCCACTCATTCTTTTTTAGTACTCCCCCAGCCACTAATCTGGCTTTATACCTTTTACTTTCTGAATTAGAATCTTCTTGTTTGATTTTAAAAATCCACTTACAATTAAAAACCTTTTGATTCTTAGGTATGTCAACCAAAACACAAGTCCCATTCTTAATAAGAGAGTCGATTTCTTCATTCATAACCTCTTTCCAGAGTTTTGAGTCAGAACATTTAATGGCATCAACAAAGGTATCAGGTTCTGAATTGAAAGAGTCAAGAACATAAAATAAGGTAACAAATTCATCATTATTGAATCAGGTAGAAGGTCTTATTTATCTTCTCTCTATGTCTCTTGTTAGTTGATAATCAGCAAGAGTAGTATTAGCAGATTCATTTTCATTTTCAGATTCAGTTTGAGTGGACTCCACCTCAATAGAATCATCTTGATTAACAGCATTTTCAGTTTGATTTTCCAGGACAGTTTCCTTAACACGTACAGTTTCAGAAATTTTAAGTTCAGATGATTCATTACAAGGCATGTCACTTTCATTAAAAATGACATTTCTACTAATAATCACTTTATAACCATTTTGGCATTTGACCCACAGTCTACACCCTCTAACTTCCTCTCCATAGAACAGAAAAAACACATTTTAATTACCTAGGTTTAAGTTTAACTCCAAACCATAGTTATTTAGGGACTTGAAAATCAATGACACTAGAAGGACTTCTATTTATTAAATAAGTTGCAGTTTTTAGGGCTTCTCTCCAGAAAAACTTAGAAAGATCGGATTTGTACAACCTACACCTTATCTTTTCCAATAGGTATCTATTCATTCTCTTAGCAACACCATTTTGCCGAGGAGTGTATATTACAGTTCCGTTTCTTAGAATTTCAGATTCTGTACAAAATGAATCAAATTCTGAATTACAAACTCAAGTCCATTATCAGTCCTTAATGCTTTGATTTTCTTGTTGGTTTGGTTTTCAATCATTAGTTAATGCTTTGATTTTCTTGTTGGTTTGGTTTTCAATCATTAGTTTCCATTGTTTGAAAGTTTTAAAAGTATCAGATTTTTGTTTTAGAAGAAAGGTCTATATTTTCCTTGAAAAATCATCCACTGTAAGTAGATAGAACCTAAATCCATTTAGAGTTTTTACAGATGCTAGACCCCATAGGTAAGCATGTAGATAGTCTAAGATAGAATTGGATTTATGGGTTCTAGTTTTGAAATGTATCCTTTTCTATTTTCAAATACACAATTTTCACAAAAATCCAATTTTTTAATATTGTCATTACCAAAACAACCAAGATTATTCAAAATAGTTAGTCCATTTTTTGAAATATGACCAAATCTTTTATGTCAAATTAAAGACTTATTAGACTCACAGTTTAAGGCTATAGAACAATGGTTTATCATAGATTCAGCAGAGACAGTGTATATACCATTTAGTTTCAGAAAGAAAATAATAGTTTTATTGCCTTATTTAAGTCTCAGTAGACCTTTATGAATCATGATATTGTACTTGTCATCTAATTGTCCCAAGAAAATTAGATTTCTTTTTAGCTGAGGGGCATATCTTGTGTTATCAAACTCAAGAGTGTAGTTTCTAACAACAGCTTGATCTTTTCAATTCCCTTTATTTGACAACTCATGTCATTTTCAATTTGGATTTGTCCTCCACTGAGGTCAACAAATTCAAAAAAACATTCTTTAGTAGGACACATGTAAAAGTACAACCAGAGTCAAGGACGTATTCCTTTGAGTCTCTTCTGGTAGTGCTTAGAAGAACCACCCTTTGTATATCAGGTTCATTCTTCTAGGCCAAAGCTGCAGAACCATCAGAATTGTTCCTATCTTTCATGTCTGAGATTTTCTTGAAACAATCTTTTATTACCTGTCATGTTTTACCACAGTAGTAACATTTTCTGACTTAGTTCTTGGATTTCACATGACTTTTATTTTTCTCTTTGAATCTAAAATTTTGAGTTTTTCCTTTCTTGTGAGGATTGTAATTATGAGGGTTGTTTCTAATTATGATTTAGTTTCTCTTTTATGTACAACCCTTTCCCATATTTAGAGTCTTTAGACTCAACTTTCAGCTCAAGATCTTTATTCCTTAGGGCTGAACTTATTATATCAATAGTAAGATCTTACCTCCCATATTCTAAGGCATTTCTGATATCCTTATATCTATCACTAAGAGAGATCAATAAAGTAACAACTTGTTGGTCATCAGTAAGCTTCTCATCACAATTTGTTAGATCCTGAATTAGTTTTGTGAAACTGTCAAGATTTTCTTCCAAATCAGATGAGGGATCAAACCTAAAGTTGTAAAATTGCCTTAAGAGATAACATTTGTTAGGCATGGTCTTAGTCAGATAAAGTGCTTCTAACTTAGTCCACAAAGCCTGTGTAGAGGTAGTCTTACCAATTTTTTAAATCACATTATCAGATAAGTGTAAGAAAATTGAGCTCCAAGCAGTGTCATCTAATTCATGTCTTCTATAGGCACTAGTTTTTGTAGCCCATTGATTTCACTGCTCCCTCATATTCCTAGATCCTCGAGGAGATCTTGGACAAAGGAAAGCAATGAAGGATCACTTACCTAAATAACCAATTCCAAACTTAACACTTCTATAGCAAATTAAAGAAGGGTTTTAGAAAATACCCGAATCTAAAACCTTAATGTTTCAGAATGAGGAAAGCAATAAGAGAATACCAAAATCATACTAAGAATACCAAAGCAGATGCAAGAAAGCAACGAGTCACCAAGACTCAATGAAACTCAACAGTAAGTCACAAACTGAGCAGAAATCGGTATGAGTTACCCCAGCTCCCCAGACTTAGTACGAGTCAGATTTGAAAACACACCCAGACTCAGTAGAAACAAAATATTAAACAGGATTTTTAGCAAGTTCATATGAGTTTTAAAGAAAAAGAAATTTACCTCACAAGGTTATGAAACTCTCAACCCAAAACCTCATATATGCACCAAAAAACACCGAAGACTAACCCTAGCTACACTTATTCCCAAAGACGCAGCTCTGATACCATTTGTAAGGTCCCAAACCAAGTATAACTAAGGATCAAAGTTTTCAAACACTAAAAATTGTAGAAAACTAAAAAGAAACAGAACACAAAGATTTTTTACCCCGAAGGGTCCGAATGTTTAGTCTTAATGACCTAGTCACCCGTTGAGCATCCACAATGGGATATAGCTCTAGATATACTAGAAATAACCAAGAAACAATACAAATGTATGAAGAAACCAATAGTTCTTCAAGTTCTATATAGCCTCTATTACAACCCGTAATCACACTACTCTCAACCTCTAAGGACTTTACACATCAACCAGATATTCACAAAGAACGGAGATTGAAGAATCACACGAATCGATTACAGATTATAGAAGAAAAAACCCAAAACTTTCACTCAAAGAGAATGAGTAAAACGAAGAGACCAAGAATAGAATAATCTCGAAGAAGGGTGCCAAGACCAAGTCAAGTAACCATCATCAATAGTCACTATGCAAGGGATAGAGTGAAGCTACGTGTATAGCAGATACTCAACCATAAAATAGGCCAAAATCGTTACCACTTAAAAAGGTCCAAATGTACAGCCCCCCAACAGGCCAAGTAATAGAGAGACAGTTCAAATACATTAACACTATATATAGCAACGTCAACTCCTGCAATTGAGGCAAGGGAGATTACAATTATTTGTGTATCCTAAGTTGGTATCAGAGCCACCAAGACTTGCATCTCTCCTCTATTCCAATGGACAGCCCCGTATCTTCACCACCATCTTCAACTGAAACCACCCATAGCCAACCCCTAATTCCAGCTCTATTCTTGTCACTAACCTTACCAACATTCATCACCCGATCACCATCAAATTAACCCATGAGAATTTCCTCATTTGGCGTGCTCAGGTCACCCTTTATCTACGTGGCCAGCATGTCTATGGCTTCATTGATGGCACCAATCCTCATCCACCTTCAACCATACCCAACCCCACACCCACCTCAAATGCCACTACTACCATTCCAAATCTAACAATCATCTTATGTAGTCAACAAGACTAGATCATTCTCAATACCCTCATCTCTTCCCTATTTGAAAAATCCTATCTCATGTCATGGACTATACCACTTCCCGTAATCTCAACTCTCTTTCGAAAGAATGTTTATTTCTCAATATCAAGCTCATATCACTTCCACTCACTATCAACTTGCCACCAAGAAGAAATGATCCTCTACCATATCTAAGTACTTCCAAAAAATGAAAGTCTTCGGTGACAGACTTGTGGCTGCCGGACAGCCTTTAAATCCTTATAAAACCGTCTCCTATTTGCTAGCAGGTTTAGGGATCGATTATGATCCCTTTGTTACGTCCGTGATAACTCATGTAGATCCTCTATCTTTTGATGAATTGTATGGACATCTTCTTGCGTATGAATAGCACCTCGAGCAACATCAGACTCCCACTGATCTTTCCATGTCCTCTGCCAATTTGCCTCTCACAATCATCCCAATTAAGGCAAAAATTAGCGGTCCTCCTACAACAACTCTGGTGGCCGTCATCACTCTAGTGGTCGTGGTCAACATGGTCGCACTAGGGGTTGACATTCCCAATTAACTGGTATCTTTTCGAATGGTTCTCACCCTACATGTCGGTCTGTAATGGATGGGTCATATTTCCATTAACTATCAATACAGGTTTGACCATTCTGTTCAACAAGCTCCATCTCAATCTCCTCGAGCATATTATACTTCTCAATAAAATGCACCTAATGAGAATTGGTATCCTGATACTGGTGCATATTATACTTCTCAACAAAATGCACCTAATGAGAATTGGTATCCTGATACTAGTGTAACCCAATACCTGACCAGTGATCTCTCCAATCTTAACTTGTCTGTAGAACCTTACAACGGCCCAGATCAGATGCATGTTGGTGATGGCTCAGGTTTTTCCATTGATCACATTGGCTCCTCCTTTATTTCTACTTCTGCGCGTTCATTTGTTTTAAAACATCTCCTTCATGTCCCTCATATTTGAAAAAATCTTTTTTTGATTAGTAAGTCGCTTTTGACAATTCCGTGTTTTTTGAATTTCATGCTTCTCATTTTGTGATGAAGGATTGTAGCACAAAGAAAGTAATTATTCAAGGGCATCATAAACATGGTCTCTATCAACTTCCTTCCAGTCCAATATAACAAGCTCTTGTCTGTGAGCGAGCAACAAATGTCATGGCATCGTCGCTTGGGGCATCCAGCTTTTCAAACTGTTCGGCGTGTCACCTCCAAGTTCTAGCTTCTCATGTCCTCTAATAAATCAAAGGCTCTATGTTCTGGATGTTCGCAAGCTAAAAGCCACCAGTTACCTTTTTCTTCTTCTATGCATGTGTTTTCGTTTCCATTAAAGTTAGTATTTAGTGATGTATGGGGTCCATCACCAATTGTTTCACATCTTGGAAATAAATATTATGTTTCTTTTATTGATGCATTTTCTTGATTTACTTGGCTATATCCGATTCAATGCAAATCCGATGTCTATCCCACGTTTATAATATTTCAACAACTTATCGAATGACAATTTGACACTAAAATTAAATGTTTGCAATCTGACTGGGGTGGTGAGTATCGCTCCCTCCATACTTATCTCCAAACTCATGGCATCCATCCCCATTTGTCATGCCCGCACACCCATCCACAAAATGGATGTGCCGAGCGAAAACATAGATATGTCATTGAAACATCCCTTGCCTTTCCTACCGACAGCTCCTTACCAAAAATATTTTGGGATGACGCTTGTCCAACCCCATGTTTTCTTATCAATCGCATGCCTACCGCTGTGCCTGATAATTTATCACCTTATAAAAAATTATACAAGTGCGGTCCAGTTTATAACTTTCTTGGAATCTTTGAGTGCACATGCTATCTACACCTTCGACCTTATAACACCAATAAATTGCAGCCCCATTCTGCTCTCTGTGTATTTATCAGATATAGCAAGCATCATAAGGGTTACAGATGTTTAAATCTTAAACCAATTGAATTTACATATCCCGAGATGTTATCTTCGATGAATCCCCTTTTCTATTTGCTTCTTCCTTTTGCAGGTCCACTTCTCCATTCACCAACTCATGCAATTTTGCAGTTACCATTAATTCCTTCAACATCGGGTTCAGATGTGATTGGTTTGCAACCTTCTTCATCCCCTACAATGGCATTTACTCATCCATGTGCTTCCCCTGTCACAGAGACCCCTCCAGCATTAGCTCCTAGAAGAACTCACCCAATGGTCACCAGGTCTCTAGCCAATGTGTTCAGACCTCAACAACATACAGATGGCATAATTTAATATCCCATTCCCTAGGCTTTGCTTGCTAAAACTGCTATAATAATTGAACTAACTTGCTTCACTAATGTGATCAGAACACTAGAGTGGCGAGCTGCAACGCAAGATGAATTTAATGCACTACTTCGAAACAACACTTGGTCCCTTGTTCCATCTCAAGCAGCTAAAAATATAGTGGATGCAAATGGGTGTTCAAACTCAAAAGAAAATCAGATGGATCTCTTGAACACTATAAAGCACGACTAGTAACTAAAGGATTTCATCTATTAGCCGGTTTGGATTATGGTGAAACATACAGTCCAATGGTTAAACCAACTACAATATGAACTGTTCTCTGACTAGCTTATTCCGTAGGTTGGGCCATGCGCCAAATCGATATTCAAAATACATTTCTCCATGAGACACTCTTAAAGGAGGTATATATGACTCAACTGCTTGGTTTTTCACATCCTTTATATCCATCTCATGTTTGTCACCTCAACAAAGCAATTTATGGCGTCAAATAAACCCCGAGGGCTTGGTTTTCACGTTTAAGCTCTTCTCCACTTCAACTCAGCTTTCATTCATCCAAAGTCAACTCCTCTCTATTTATATTTCAGGATAGATCCACGACCATATTTATTCTTATTTACGTTGATGATATCATCATCACCTCTTCGGTTCCGACTCCAATAGATGAGATTCTTGCTCTTTTGCTAAATGATTTTATTGTCAAAGATCTAGGTGACCTCAATTTCTTTCTCAGTGTGGAGGTGAAACGACTACTGGAGGGTCTTCTTTTATCTCTGCTATGGTCCATACTTGATTTACTAAAAACAACAAAGATGCTTGAAGCTAAGCCGATATCATCTCCTATGGCATCATCCCACTCTCTATCGGCTTATGATAATGATCTATTCCCTGATATAACTCTTTTTCGAAGCACTGTTGAATCATCACAATATGCATCGCTCACTCGACCCGACTTGGCATTCACTGTTAAGTGTGTGTGCCAATTTATGCATCGCCCTACCAAGTTACACTGGCAAGCCGTGAAGTGTATACTACAGTACCTCAAGCATACATTTTCTCATGGACTTCTCATCACTAAGTCATCGATACAGCATCTTGAAGCCTTTTCCAATGCAGATTGGGCTAGTTGCCCCAATGGTTGCCATTCTATAGGTTCGTATTGTATTTTTCTTGGCAAGAACTTAATTTCCTGAAGTTCTCGCAAACATACAATAGTGTCCCGATCAAGCACTGAAACAGAATACAAGGCACTTGCTAACACTGCTGTCGAATTGCAATAGATCCAGTATCTTCTTCATGATTTGCAAGTTACGCTCCCATGTGCTCCAACTCTTTGGTGTGACAACATAGGTACAACATACATGTCAGCCAATCTAGTATTTCATGCCTGGACCAAGGATGTTGAGATAGATTTTCACTTTGTTTGTAACAAAGTTACCGCCAAAGCACTGACGGTTTTGTTCATCTCCACTAAGGACCGGGTGGCTGATGTTCTAACAAAACCCATTGTGTCCTTCCTGTTTCAACTACTCTGTTCTAAGCGCAACGTACGTGCCTCCCCGCTGCACTTGAATAATGGTGTTAAGGATCAAGTTGTAGTTGTCTCCAAAACTGATCGACAGCAGAATCTCGAAAGTGATCAACAGCAAAATCAATTCAAATCATGAGAATATCTCAACAAACTTTTGTATTTTAAATATCTTACTGTAATTCGATTTATCATATCTCAATCTTTTGTAACAAACTCATTTGTTTATAATCTACATAGCAACGTCGACTTCTGCAATTGAGACAATGGAGATTACAATTATTTGTTTATTCTAAGTATATGCATAATATTTTTGAATTATTAATACTGTTTTCTGCCATTTAGACAGTGCTTTGGCACAAAAGTTTCAGCTTTTGTTTGACTTCTTTGCAATTGACCAATTAGGTCTTTAATCTTTGTTGACTTTCCTTTCCATATGAATTAGCATTTTAACTGGAGCGTCGGTGATGAGGCGTAACAATATTCCCCCAAGTCTAGGCATGATTATTTATGTAATGCATGGACTTGTGTGAAAATTTTTGTTAGGGATGGTTTTACACACCCCCTAAGTGTAAGTATAAATACTTATATTATAGTTAGAATTTGAAAGTAGCTGATTTGCATGAATTACCTATCAATGTTGTCAGAAGCTATATACCTTGTGACTTCTGAATTTCTGGAATAAATTGGGGGAGCTTCAGCATGACAAATTTTGTCCGTAGCTGTTCACTCCGAAGTTTCTTTGTATATCTGAAGCCTTTTCCGAAGCAGATGAGGTAAGGTGCCTCTTCTATTTGCCGAGGCTGCAACTCATTAATTTTAGAAAACCATGTTTTTAAAACATTGAGAGCACGAGGCATCCTTAATTATTGTGCCCAAATGATTTGTTGTTTCACACGTTTTCAAGAAAAGACAGTTGAAGTGGTTTGTCTTCCCATACACTCGATCGCTACCGCATTTAATGTGCAATGAGTAGTTCAGAATTTTTACAAAAGCTGGAATGAACTCCATGACCAATTTTAGATAAGCGGCCATGGACTTATCTCTGGCTGAGAAATTACCATAAACTTGTCTAACTACTGATGGGAGTCACTACTAATTACCAGTATCTTTTCCCGGATTTTTTTGACCAATTTGAGGCTAGCTAGGAGGGTCTCGTATTATGCTACGTTGTTGGTGGCCTTGAAGCCTGACCTTACGGCACAATTGGGCTTATATCTTTCTCGACTAACTAGGACCACTCCTGCTTTAGATCCAGTGTCTCCCAAGGAGCCATCAACAGAAAGGTTCCACGTGGGAGGTTTGGCGGGTTCCATCTCCTCTTCCATTTCTGGAATATGGGTGAACTTTATCACAAAATCTGTTAAGACTTGTCCTTTAACAACAATCCTTAGTTTGTACACAATATCAAACACGCTAAGTTCCACAGTCCACTTTAGTAATCTCCCCGAAGCATCGGGCTTCTCCAGCTCTTGCTTGAGAGGGAAGTTAGGTAGCACTTGTATGGTGTTGGCTTGGAAATGTGACCTCAATTTCTGGGAAGCTATCACCAAAGAGAGTTTTAGCTTCCCTATGTCTGGATAGCGAGTTTCTGCTTCCTAAAATGCTTTGCTTACATAATAAACGAGCAGCTAGTAACCATCTTCCTCTTTTATAAGAACTGAACTGGTTGCGTCAGGGGTTACTACTGGTATAACTGCAGTGGTTTGTTAGCCTTAGGCTTGGAGAAGATAGGATCATGTCCCAAGTTCATCTTCAGCTCTTGCAGTGATGGATGTGCTAAGTTTTCCTAACTTTACCTTCAACTGATTACTCTCTTCA
>CAIGRP010023993.1:0-10313 GCA_903798385.1 Fraxinus cuspidata | reverse complement strand
CCGAGTGGCTAAGAAAACCAAAAAAGGCAGCCTTGTAACACATTGTTCCAAAATTGATTAGTACAAGGAACTTGCATAATGTCATCCCCTAATAAATGAAAAAAAAATGTATAAAGTTATTGAATTACCCGTGCCAAATAATATAAGAAATGAATGGGAAAATCCAATCTAAATACTCGACCCAAGGAGCCCTACGTAAAAGCAGAATTATCTTTTGCGAATGGGACGAAGCTAGGAGGAAAGAAGAATGAGAAGCTCTCATGTATTATTGTGAACTATAGTGTTAACATCATTTAATGCTTTCAGCTGTTAGACTAACTGCAGTGCTTGTCCATTGGCTCTCATGTACTGTCATCGTCTCATTGGCAGGTATACCATCTCAGCTGCACATGCATGCTTCCTCGATGAGGATGTTGGATCTCTATCTGTTGGTAAAATGGCTGATTTTGTAATTTTATCTGTGGATTCTTGGGATAACTTTGATGTGGAAGGATCTGCCTCTATTGAGGCAACACATGTTGGGGGATTGCAGGCATACTCCAGCAAGCTCAAGGAAGATATGTAAAAAATGTGGAAAGAGAACACTGCTGAGGAGCATTACATGTTATGTTGTGTAATAACTGGAAGTTGACTTTTCTCTCTTATCTATGTACACTGACGTAGTAGGAAATATGTAAATTTGATCTGTCAAAAAGGATTTGAACATTGTAAGTTAAGGAGATGATGCTCTATCTACTCTTGTATCAGTATTAGTATCAGTCTATTTTTGACAGTCAACCTTTTAAAGCAACTTTATTGTTAATCTATAAATTTCGTCATATTGCCGCTTGATTGTGAAAGATTAATAAAAAAATAAATACCGGGTATGACGAAAAATTTAAAAACATAAAAGGAAAGGAAAAGAGAGGAGAAATTATCCCTCTCCCTTTTTTTTTCAAATTTAAATTCCATTTTTATTGGCACAAGTATTATTCTCTTGTACTCTTCGAAATAAATTTAGTTGCCTGCATTTTTAGTTCTCCTCTACGAAAGATCAATTTGCTACTATTTTTGACATAACCCTCCCCCTATTGGAAGCAGCACAAATCAATGTAGAAGTCTTTACGAGTTTAGAGAGAGATTCATTTTCCTTTCCTTCTTGAGAGTTTTTTCTTTACGAAAGTCTATACGTACACATTTATTTCATATTATTCATACATTACTACTTTATTATATATGAGCATATATGTGATTTCAATCTTTTAGAAAACTTCTAAAACCAATTAAACTGATTTTCAGAAAATTACTTAAAACCATCCAAAATCAAACAGTCATAAACTCCCAAATCCGTTACATCAAAAAAAAAAATAATAATAATAATAATTTAGGCGAGTAAAATTTAGTTGAAGCGTAGTTAAAATATGGTTTTTAGGATGGAATTTGTAGCGTCAGTTTATAAGGTTTACTGATTTCTAATTTCTTCTCTAGTTGAGTGTGAGAGATTGCCTTTTGATTTATTAGAAGTAGAAGAGGAATTAGTATCAGGTTATCAAATAGAGGAAAATCCTCTTAATTGTAGCTTTCTCTAGACTTTCGGGAAAATCATGAAAAATAAATAAAATTCTCTTATACATTAGTTGAAAACATCTAATTTAGGCGAGTAAAAATTAATGCGTTCAAGTTCAACCTTAGTATTCAATGATAAGTATCAAGTTAATAGTGCTCGTACGATTTTTACGAGCTCTATTAATGAAATATAGAAGAAAATAAAGTTAGGGAAAATCATGTGGTTAAGGTGGAACAAGTCTCAACTATATAATGTAGGTCATTTTCATTTCTAAAAGCTTTGGGGTGGGCCAAGAGGCTCAAACCCATTTTCTAAAAAAATTGAATAATAAACACGTCTAATTTTGATTTGTTAATCAACCACTTCTTAGTACAAACACTAACGTAACTTAGGGCCCCTTGCCTCGTTTAAGTGTAAATAAACTATAGCACTTAGTGGCGTGTGAAAAGTTATTAAAATAAATATAGATGCTTGAAGTAAGATATAATTCAATTGAGTAGATGTGTATATGTAAATTAAACATTTTTTACAGTTTTAGAAAGTTTTAGTGCTTTTCAAATTGAGTGTTGGGTTACTTTTGTAGAGTTATTTTCTTATCGATAAATTGTGAATTTAGTATAGAGAACCCTCTTTTCGTATTTGAACTATAAAGTTGCAATGCCCTTTAAATCGAGTAGTTTTGTTTTCCTCTCAATTTCTAGGATGGTATCATAAAATTTAGATAAGTTGAAATTTTATAATTGAGTCGAGACTGTAGTGTATCTTTTACACCATAATAAACCTCTATTCGACTTTTAATTCCAAATGAGATCCTCATTTATCTTTGTCAATGCCTTCCCTCCTATAGTTTAGTGCATTTGTATCAGTTTTTTACTTTAATAAGATCAAAATGCTGTCACAAACCCAATCAATGGCCTACTATTCCATGGCCTGAATTTTCTCAATTTTCCTTTAGAGCGTTGACTCTCTCTCTCTCACACTGATACATTTTTCGACATGGCCATACAAACATGAATCCACGTTGTTTGAGGGCTTGTTGTCATATGTTTATTATCTGTCACTGACAGTTTCTTCTTCTTTTCCTTGTCACCTTTCACTTCACTTCTTATTATATCTCTTCGTAATCAAAGGTGAAATTCTGCTTCTACATTTCTTTTTCTGTGTATTTCTAATTATAATCGTCTTCTTCTTTGAGCAATTTAATTGAAATTGTGCATATCATCTTATATTTGTGGAAATTTTGATCAGCCATTGTTTATTGACCGACTTCTCTTTTTCTTGATTATGGCTCTGTTTTTAAGGACTCAAATGTAATGGATGAGTTTAGGCCAGAATATATTACAAGTCTTGTGCTTTTTTAAGTTTTAATGTACTTCTAGAAACAGGTTTCTTGTGTGTTCTGCAAAGAATTTCAGCAATTGTGTGAAATTTTACTTTTTATGTAATTGTTCTGTTTTTATTTTTTCAGAACTGATGGTTTTGAGAAAGCTTGGTAATTGATTATTTAGGATCGGGGTTCCCAAATTTAATGCAATTTTGAAAGAATCAACTCTATTATCCATATTGTACTTCTGCTTCCATTAATTTGTAGGTACAGTGCTAGTTATAGCTTGCATTTTTTTTTTCGTTGAATTTCGATTAGTGATGCCCTCTTATCAATTGCTTTATTCATGTAGTCAAAAGTGAAAAAAAACAAAAAAAAATTCGCATATGCTATTTGATGTAAGCCTGAATTTTATTGTAGATTTCCCCTACCTTGATGTTGAAAAAAATCCGGATTACATTGATCATTAGTTTTGGTTCATCAGATAGACAATCTTATTTGCATAAAGCTGACTGAATATCTTGATTTTGCAGATTGCTGCATGGTTTCTAGTTTGGCTAGATTTGATTTTGTTATATGATATTTTATCATATGATCGACAAGAAAGATATGGGACGACCAAAACAGTTTTTTTCTGGTCCTCTTGTCAATTATGTTTTTCGTTTTAACATACAACTTAGTTACAATAATTATGAATTACAAGAAAGTCAATCCTACGAAATGGATTCCTGCTGAACGATATAATGAGCATCTCATTGATCCTGGGATTGAAATGCCCGAGAATGCCAAAAAGACAGAGAATGAGAGGTTACTTTTCCATGTTGCCTGAACACCTACTGATGCTCCTTACAGTAAATGGCAGTGCCGTATCATGTACTACTGGTATAAGAAGACGAAGAACTTGCCTGGATCAGAAATGGGAAAATTCACTCGGGTTCTTCATTCTGGAAGTCCCGGCAACCTGATGGATGAGATCCCTACATTTGTGGTTGATCCTCTGCCTCCAGGTCTGGATCGGGTGAGATGCCATCCATCATTACTCTCACCTTTCTTTCTGTTCCCTCTTATGGTGCTCTATTACTTTATAACATCATTCTTTTGCTCGTCCATTGCTTAATCTATATACACTTCTTAAAATTAGAAGTTTATCTCCTTCACTTAGTCATAAATGATATGGTTGATTATTTGATTTTGTAATAGGTGTTGCCCTCCTTTGTTAAAGAAGTTCGTTCCTACACTTTTTCTTTCTGTTATATTCACTTAGATGTTCAACTAAATGCCTTTAGCAGATGGTATTCACTTGGACATTGTTAAAACAATACATGGTTGAATAGAAACATGTGCCGAATCAGAAGCTGCAGAAACTTCAGTGGGAGTAATGATTTCATGCCTTTTTTAATTGTATATTTGCCTTCTAGTATTATTTATTTCCTTAGAGTGGACATGTTCATAGTGGGCTAAATTTTTTTATCCATCTAATATTTATTTCCTCAATCATGCTTGGTCTACACTTTTGTGTACACCAAGTTTGACAGTTTGTCACATGACAAACTGTCATTTGCCAATTTAAACAAAAAAAAAAGTAGTTTTCCCGCCCTTTGAAATCAAAGGTAATGTCAAACTTGATGTAAAGGAAAGAGTGTACAAATGGCAAAATCCTTATTTCCTTGATATGTTGTATCCAGGGTTATGCTGTTCTGAATAGACCATGGGCTTTTGTACAATGGCTGGAGAAGGTGACAATTGAAGAAGAGTGAGCTTCCTATCATTTGATATGAAACGAGTGACATTTAAAGTTCCGTAAATATCAATACCTTTTTTTGTTATTTGGCTTACTTCTGCAGATACATATTGATGGGAGAACCCGATCATATATTCATAAATCCGCTGCCTAATTTGGCTCGTGGGAGGATATCCTGCTGCTTTTCCCTTCTTCTATATCAAACCTATTGAACATGAAAAAATCTCAAGTATTTCCCTGAGGAGAAGGGTCCTGTTACAAATATCGATCCAATTGGCAATTCTCCAGTCATAATAAAAAAGGTGAATCTATTCATGCTTTTGCGTGAACCTTACATTCACGATTTATTTTGAGATAAAGATGTTATTATATCATCTTTACACTTCTACTTCATTGATTCTTTATCTGTAAAAAAAAAAAAAAGTTTAAAGCATTTGTGAATTGACTTATTCTGGATTTACTGGAGAAAATTGCACCTACCTGGATGAATGTTTCTTTGAAAATATAAAATGACCCCGAGACAGATAATACTTTGGGATAGGTGCTAGAAATGTGAGCAGATCTTGAAATGTCCTATTTCTTATGAGTTAAAACTTGCAACTATAGGTAAAAAGCTTCTCTAACCTTCCTGTTTTTATTTGCCAAATAAAGGTACGCTTATGCTGTGGCCTCTGCTTATCAAGGAGTGCAGCATATTCTCCGGAAGGACTTTATGTTGCAGGTTCTACATCTGAACTGTTATAAACAATGCACAATCTCGTTTTCACAGTTCAATGGAATGTGTAATCTGAAGCTAATGTTTAATATTTTGCATTGTCAATTTTTAGTCCCCATGGGACACTGAAACTGGAAAGAAGTTTATCCTCCATTTTACTTATGGATGTGACTACAACATGAAGGTAAACTTAAAGTTTCTATTTCTGTACATCGTTGTAATGAGAACATTGCTTTTTCATTTTCTTCTTGTGAATTATTGAGAACTGCATACTTCCACTTTACTCTGTAACCTGGACTAGTTTTGTCGAGAACTTATGAGGCTGTTGATGTTCAGGGTGAACTAACATATGGGAAATTTGGAGAGTTGCGATTCGATAAGAGATCATACCTTCGTGGACCCCCACCTCGAAATCTCTCATTGCCCCCTCCTGGTGTCCCTGAGAGTGTTGTACGTGAATACAATTATCTTAATAATGAAACTACAATTTTATATCCTTCCTGCTTTTTTTTCATAATTCAGTTCTTTGTTTATTCTTTTCATTTTTTATCCAATTGCAGGTCAAGTTATATTTACCTGATCTTTAAATTTTGTAGCATGTGCCAACTGCTTAACTGATGTGCACATATATTTTAGCACTGATTTCTTGATGCCACTTTGTTTTTAGAGATGTATACAGATCCACCTTTTTTCTCTCTTTTTTTTCCCACTTTGTTTCCATAGATGTCGTTGCTAACATCAATGTTTGAAGTCGCGCAAGGTTTTACAGAAGAATCTTATGTAGGAAAAACACTAGGTGGCAAGAAAATGTAGGGAGGGCAGATGGTATGAGAGTTCTACCATCCACTCTTTAATTGGAGGAAAACAAAAGCAGACACCTTTCCCCGCAGTCCCCCCATTTGAACCCCTCAACTGATGGGATAAAGACAAATTTGTATAGTGTTACCGTTCATGTCACTAGCACTCACCTCCAAATTGTTCTTTCTTTTTCTCTTTTTGGTTGTGAAAGACCTAATTATCCTATTGTCCTTTTCCCCAATTCGGTCCATCTCTTAAACATCAGAACTAACCTCCATAGCAAATTTCTAAAAGTTCCCCTTTGGCATCTTCATTTTCCATTTTATCTTTTTTTCTATTTGGTTATTTCATTCTTCTGTCCTAATTTATGGAAGAAAAACAAGAAAATAAAATAAAAGGGAAACATTTTGTTTATTTTGAAGAAATCTAGTGAGAACAGATCTTAGAAGGTTGATTTCTCATGTTCTTCATCTTTTCTTCTTTTTTATATTCCGTTCATTGAGCCACAGGAATCCTGCATTCAATCTTTGAATGCATTTCATAATCTGTGAAACCTAAGCACGTCGATTACTTCTGTTCATATTAGTTAGAGTTAGAATGTATTCACTGTATCATCTCCAACTTTATTGAGCTTCTTGAAAAGAGGATCCTTTACTTCATCGAATTAATTTTGTCCTAAATTTCAATTGGATTAGATCATAACTCCATCACACTATTTAGCATTACTACATGTACAAAGCTAGTAGTGTTCAAATACGCATGCATCTAGTTCTTTGTAACTCGTGCTTTTTTTTTCTATAGGCATTTCCCATTGCCTTGATAATTCACGTTCGGAGTATTATTGTTTCAGAGGCCTCTAATTTCTATGCTATGTAGTCGATATTGTTTGGCCTAGTACTATTGGATCCCTAATTTATGGGGATTTCTCAAAGTTGACTACAGTTTGTCACTTTGGATAAATCAGAGCATAACTCGCGATGAATTCATGTCATCAAAATTTTTTGGGCAAACTTCAAGGATAGTGTAAGCCATTGTTTGTTACAGAATCTATCTGGGCTTTCTGTTTTATGATAGGGTCCAACTCACCCACCACCCACGAGGCTGCAAGCCAAAGTCTTGTGTTAACTCGGGCATCTCAAGTATACTAAGCTCTAGGAGTGATCTTTCCTTGTGGAATAATATGGAATCAGCCTATTTTCTTTCTTTTTTCAACGACGCTTCAATGCTGCTCAAGACCAAGGGACTATGCGAAATTGGTCCTACCCCTCTACAGTTTGATGCTAGCTATTGACTACGACTCTTCTGCTTTAACTTTATACATACTTGATTGGTTATGTTTTTTTTTCTTCCTTTGTTTAGCATGTCTACTGATGGAATTGGTTCAATTTGTTAACCAATTGTCTATTGCACTAATTCGGAAAGAGAAATGGAATTATCAGCTTTTTTTCATTTTCTTGCTATTATTATCTCCAATATCACTCATCTATGTGATAAGAACTCCCAGCGTTAGTGAAGGTTCTGTGCAAATATATGCTAAATGTTAAGATATCTCTTGCAACCTTCTTCTCCCAGAACAATGCTTTTTTTTTTTTTTTTGTGGAATTAGGACGGGACATAGCTGGGTTAACAGACTCTCTATTAGCTTATGACGCTCGTTGAATGTGTGTGCCAGTGTTAACACGAATCTAGGATTCTTGATGCGGACATCATCGAGATTTATTTTATTGTTATTGGACTTATTATTTATATTTTTATTATTGGGCTTGTAGTAGCGGGTTGGCCCTAGCCCTTCAAGTTATGTTTTTGTTATTTATTGAATTTTCATTGTTGATTAAATTAGTTGATGAATATGATGAATTAAATAGTGGCTTGCGGCCCGTTTTATTATTATTGAGCTTGTAGTAGCGGGTTGCCCAAGCCCTTCACGTTAGGGTTTNTTATTGAATTAGTTGATGATTGAATAAAATTATAGTTGGCGGCTATCATGCTTTTCTTCCCTCCCCCCTTTTCTTTCACGGTTTTCTTCCCCTTTTCCCGTTTCTTCTTCTTCCTCTTCTTCTGCTTTGATTCTTCTTCCTATTGTGAAATTAATTCTCCATTGATTCTACATCAAGAAGTATTAAAGACAAAGGAAAATCCTTTAAACTATTGGATATAGACGCCCATAATAAAAGGCCAAAAACTTGTGATAGTAGGCAACACTCTTTAACCATCTTCCAGCTGAGACAGACCCCAACAAAAAAAAGCAAATGCAACCATATAAATATTTTATCAAAGCACAGGAAAAATGTACATCATATAGGAAACCAAGTGCTACAGGGGCATTGATGGGATTAATAAAGAAAGATGCTAGAGATCCAATGGACCTAGCAAAATAAAATATAAGATCCTACATCGCCCATGCTGTCCCAGAGATCAGCTTTATTATAGATTGCTAACATTACAGAATACTGTAAAGCTCCAATTTAATGGAAAATTTTATGCAGCTCCATTTTTGCTAATCATCGGTTCTTTAAAGTTTTCAGTCGACATATTTCAAGTTCCAACTTGTGTTTTTTCATTTCATTTGAGATCACGAGCTCAACTTAATCTTGGACATATTCCGAGAGAGAATCTAATAACTAAGTTTTAAAAATGTAGTACCACAAAACTACTAATGTCAAACGCACAATTTTAAATTATACATAGGAAAACGTATCGTATATTGGAAAAGAAACCCCATATTCAACATTCTTGGAAATAACTAGAGAGTTAAAAGTACCTCACATCATGAGGATAACACTCTTTCAGCAACACCAATATTCTTGACCTGAGATTGAAAGCAAATAACCCCGCAAGGATATAAAGATGGAATTCGAGGCAGATCAGTCAAATCAAAATACAAACCAATAGAACGAATGAAGCAGAAGTGCGGCAATGTTATTTTTTTAACTACCTGTTTTAGATTGTGAAAAGAAAGAATAAACACAACACAGATGCACAATCAGGAGATTAATCATAATACATAATGTGTTTTCAGGTATAAAAAAGCAAACTAGAAAAGCAGGTGTGTATTTTAGCCCTTGTTTGGTTTAGCTAAAAATCATATTTTTAGTAGATTTTAATATAAGTTGATGAAATGTGTGGTTCAAAAGTTGATAAAAGATGCGGGTCCCACGAAATATGCGGTTAAGAATAATTGTTGATTTTAACTTAGATTTTTATCAACCTTTTCAGCTGAAAATAAACAGGGGCCTAAAGTTTTCACAACATGAAACGTGAATATCTCGCATTACAGGTATATTAATAGTATTTAGTCTAGATCTAGCAAGCAAGCAGACAATTTAGAGTTCTTAAACTTACTACCAAACAAGAAATGGCTTTCATTTAATCGAATGTAAGACAACCCCACTTCACTTTGTACCCAAGAAGTATCTATAGGAACTAATACCTTCCTATTTTTCATCTTCAAACACTTCAAGCACAACAAACTTAACATTCTTTTCAGTTCACCAACATGGTCAGGATGATATATTGGAGTAGGAAATTCAATGTATACAAAATGACCTGAAAATATTAACAAGAAACAAAAATTTTCAGAACTTGCATCTTTTGAAGAATGTGAGCAGTCGTCTTATTCCAGACGAAAAACTTTTGCATTTAGAAAAGTTCTTGTTCTATGAAACTACATTGTCATACCTTCACATTGCCCAGGTTCAGCAGTACCGCAGGACTCGCATCTTCCAGCTTCAAGAGGCAAGCCAAGAAAAGGATTGGACAGCTGGCTAGCATGGCTGATCGGACAGTCACTGATAGATGCTTTACACTACTCAAAAGATCAAGAGACAATTACTTCCACCAGAAAAGTCAGAAACGGCATCACTCTTTAAAATAGTACACAGTAAAATGTATATACCAGTTGAAAGCAATTTTATAGCTTCTTATGTATAAGAGAAAATTGATTATAATATTAATCACATTAAAATAAGGATAAGTGCTAAACTCCACCGTTATGATCCAGAAGAAACTCAAGAAGAACATTTCAGATTCAAGTCATGATTTTTCTTTTAGAAAATTTGGACAGGATAATTGTCCACTGAAAAAAAAAATAAAGAAAGAAAGAACCACTGCATCATGGCCCTAAGAACCACTGCATCATGGCCCTAGTCATCCTTCATGAAACTTAAACAGTTCAAAGAAAGGAAGTGAA
>CAIGRP010023973.1:0-11260 GCA_903798385.1 Fraxinus cuspidata | reverse complement strand
TGATTAATATAATATTTGATTACCTTTCAAAAAAAAAATCATACAAGTATAACATAATACAAAAAGCTTAAGTTTTAAATTTAAAGGAGGCCATTTCAACCTACCAATATATTTGACAAATCATGACAGACTTTAAATTAAACTAATCTAGCAGTGTATATCTAATTTTAACGAAACAAAATAATTAAAAAAAAAAAAAAAACTAAGCCCCTGTTTGGTTTAGGAAAAAAAATCAGATTTTAAGTAGATTTTAATAAAAGCTTATGGAATGTGTGGCTGAAAAAGTTGGGGGTTCTATGAAATATGTGGTTAAAATTAATTGTTGAATTTGACTTAGATTTTAATCTAACTTTTCAGTTGAACCAAACAGGGACTATCTAAGAAGAGGAGGAGGAGGAGGAAGAAGAAGAATTAATTTGACTTAGATTTTAATCTAACTTTTCAGTTGAACCAAACAAGGACTACCTAAGAAGAGGAGGACGAGGACGAAGAGGAGGAGGAGGAAGAAGAAGGAAATCATTTAAAATTACGGCTATGATGACTTGTCAAATCTATTGGCAGGTTGAACGGTCCCCAAATTATAATACATTCCTATAGAAAGATACACATACAGGCACGGTATCTACATATAAATACATATTTCTTTACATATATAATTGTGCATAGATCCAGTGTAGCCGCTATTGTTTCATCTAAATAGGCATCTAAACCCACCTCTCTCTCATGCGCCAAAAGGGAGAAGGTGTACTTCAACTCCTCAGTTCAGAGTTTTCATCTAACAGATGAAAGCTGGATGCAGATTTCCCTCTAACAGTGGTTTAGATTCTTCTTACAAATACTACTGCTCCCTCATCCCCTAAGATGCATGTTGGTCTGTGTATAATCCCCCCACCCCCAAAACAACAAGGAGAAAAGGAGAAGAAATTAGAGAAGATAAGGGAGAACTGTAGGAATCTCCAAAAGATAAAAATATAAGGTTCAAAGCAACTAAGAGTTGGAACTGTTGCGCACGTGATCAAGACAAGACGGATCCAACTGAAGTGGATTCTCTTTTCTTGGCTATTCCCCCACGAGCCATTCTTGGAGGTAAAAACTACTCCTGAATAAGCTTTCACTTTTAAGATAGCGCAGAAGGTATTTGATAGAGGAAGAACATAATATATCTGCATCAATCAATGAAAAAATTAATAGTTCACCTTTGTGAAAGGCCCTTGGACATCCATCACAAAGCACAAGTTTCCCACCATCTGCACAAATGATGCACAAGTCATCACTGTCCTTAGCAGAATACATGCGACCTTTCAATAGAGATATGGCAAATTCATGGAGAGACACCCCATTAGATGTGTAGATGTACATATAGCTGCAGAAAATAAAACAGGAAACATTACTTTAGATAATAAAAAAAGTTACATATTACCAAACCTTCAAGTGGAAGAAGAGGAGTGGAGAAAGAAGACTAACGGCTTTTTGCGTGATGCCCAACCAGCATGAGCTTCAAACTGAGATGGACTTATCTGCATAATAGGAAAAAAGAATCAGCACATCAGCTAAAACATTCAGGAAGTCCAAACTTAACCTGTAAATTATGTTACCAGAATATTGCAGCAATGACAGAGTATTCCTGACCCCATTTTATAACCATCACGTAATTTCTGCAAATGGAAAAGAGGAAAATTAAGATATTGAAATTGAAAAACCGAAGATAGTTCCTGTAGCATTAGTCTGGACCACCTTTCCATGAGAATAATAAGCTACTTCAGTTCCATCAGGCAATCCACCATCCTCGAAAACAATTTTGTGCATTGACTGATCTCTGTGAATAATGGCATCATAAGATCAATATCATTTTCTCATAATCTAGAGTAAAAATTGTGAACATTATCTGCAAGTTAATTTATGACAAAGAAAGCAACAGCGAAGATTGAACAAACTTTTTTGTTATCTTCCATGAACTTTTTTGTGCAGAGAGAGATGAAGATGAACTTTTCAAGGACTTTGAAACTGAAGGGAAATTTGATGACCTAAAACACAGAAATAAAAATATGTAATGAAAATTAAGATATTGTGTTGGGAGTGCTCAAATGGAAATTCATCACAGATATATCGACCAACTTCTTCAAGATTTTTTTCCGAGACTTATGTTTCATGGAGCTCTGCAAGGAACCAATACCACTTGCGTTCGGAACTGAAGTCGATTTCGATAAATTCACCATAGAACTTCCGGTGGCTGATCTCGGCGACCTTATTATTGCACAAATAAACATATTAGAGAAGAGAAACTAAACATGTAAGAGAACTGAAAGAGATTCTAGAGTTAAATTTATTTGAAAGTTTAGTCGTGAATAAAGAGAAGAAAGAAAATCATGAGTTAAATAAACAGAAGTTAAGCAGAATCACCCACTTCTCTGTTATCGTCCACTGACTCTTGTTTCTTGATGAAATGCGCATTGAAGATCGACCAGGTGATGTTCCATTCAATTTCAATTCCAAATGCCTAACAAAAGGAAAGCAACAAAATTTCAATATCTTTGGTATCTCTTCTTGGTGGAAGAATTGAACAAAGAGCATCAAAATAGTAAAGCAAACAGGATATTAACTTTCTTTTCTTTCTTCCTCGATGACCTTTCACCTGTGGAACATTATGCATTTCACCAGTTTCGGGCAATGTTAAGCCTGGAAGTGGCTCCAAAGGCCTGAAAGAATCCAAATCAAATAGTTATTGTAGTAACCAGCAGGGGAAAAAATATTATGAAAACAAGAGGAAGAAAATTCAGAAGAACATAGATGTAACATAATTATAATTTATATACAACCTATAAGTTTATAATACTGGATAACATAATTAGAATCTATAAACAGCCTTTATGTTGATAACACTGAGTCAGTGCTCTATTTTTATGGCAGTACCCCAAAACGAAAAATTAAGTAACACAGGCAAGCATATGACAGATATTCAGCACATTATAATACAGAGTTATTTTGGTCAAAGGTAGGTCCTTGTCAAGTTCTCAAAATTGGCAACATTAAATGACTAGTGAGTAGAAAAATTTTATCGCAGATTCTAAATACAATAAAATATATCAAGTTTAAAGCAAAGGTTCATATTTCCAGGCCCCTGATTCTCCCCAAGCACATCAAATATTTAGCCCTCACTCTTATTTCACTACTATCTGGAGCACATCTTGGAATATATCCAGTTAGCATTAATGTTGCACGCATAAGAACCATTTGTCTCATAATCAAAATTTCAGCTCATATCTTGCATAAAACTTCTCTTAACATTGTAAAAGAATCTCAACATGTCAAAGAAAATCAGAGTCATTAACGAAACAAGAGCTTGAGAAGTAGACAAGTGACGTGTCACTAGAATTACTCTTAAAGGATACCTAGATTCAGCACATGTTGCATCAGCTTTTGATGGTGTGATACAGGTGCACGAATCACAAAGTTGGTCAACCTTTCCAGGTGACATCGCAAGAAACGAACCTAGAAATTGAAGCCATGTTTTAATATGGTTGCATTGAAACATGTTAAGGTTAAAGATAATAAAAACAAGCTCACGTGTGCAGTTCCGACAAACAATAGATTCCTTCACTGGCAATGGACCAATAAAGTTCTTAATCGTTTCTTCTAACGTCTTTAAAGAAGCTTTCCTGCATTCCTTTACCACATCAAGGAGGCTTTTCCCATTCTCTAAGCAAATATACTGCGATGCACGCCTGTATGATTTACAAGCATGTATCTCGAATTTGAAAGGCGGAATGACCTAAATATTTGGACATGAAAGAAAGTTGGAAATCATATATTCAATGAATGAAATATCAAAACTGATTAGTAGCTAATCACTGACAGTTGACCAAAGAGAAATAAAAAGATTGTGAGCTCACTCTGGAACCCTTGCACAAACTGCAGGAACACAAAATTCCAGATTCTTTTATGGTTCCCCGTAGTTGAAATCCCTACAAAGAAGATAGTATATGGTGAGACTTAAGCATAAGACGGACAAAGATAAATTAGTGATCAGATTCACCGAATTGGGTTTGGAGCTGAGATTTGATCATCAGTCACATTTTCGTTAATCAATAGCTAGTATTATAATATACTATAGGTGTAATGTTCAATTTACAACTCGAAATCCCATTCATTCACTCTCCTACAAGTTCACAGAAGTGCATGGAAGTTTACAGTCATGGCCATGCTTCCACGATCTATATGAAAATGATGATGTTCACCTTCCATGTTTCTTCAAATAGGACCATTTTCCCTGCAGTATAAGCATTCGAGTCCTCATAGTTCAAGATATTAATATGGGGACAAAGAGTTTCTAAGTTATATCATAGAATGAACTTCTCTCTCTTGGGATCACAATGATCTCTTTCTTGTCAACTCTCTCTCCCCACAGGCACGCACAAATACACACTACTCAGTTCACATTGTCCTATCATCCAACAACAATGTTGTGACCATAAAAATGCATGCATCTGTAGAAAACATAAGACATGCTGTTAAGCAAAAAACATATCTACAATTCAACACATCTAGAATGTACTTCTTGGGATCAAAATATCCTCTTTCTTGCCAACTCCCCTCTCTCCCCACAGGCACAGACAAATACACGTTACACTGTTCGCAATTACCTATATGAAATCCTATCATCCAATAATAGTGATGTGACAATAAAAAAGCATACATCCGTACAACACATCGAGACATGATGTAAAATACATAGAATAAAAATGCATACATCCATACAACACATCTAGACATGCCTTAAAAACATATCTACTACGAAATATATGAGCATGATATAGTCAAGTACCCTCTTGCCACCATTGTACAGAACTGGATACCCTTCCAGCAACCGTGTCTCAAAAAGCTCCCTGACTGTTGTCGGCAGGGCTTTTATCAGGACTTTCTTTGACGTCTTCATTTCTGTTGTCCACGTTGGAGTCCCTAGTGCGCTCACATCCCCATTCTCCAACCTCCCGGCTTCCAAAACCACTGTATCCCTTAATTCTCCCGAACCTCCATTTTCAATTACCGAATTATCAGATTTAATTTTCAAGGCCGATCCCATAAACCTTCTTGAAGCATCACTTTTCACTAATACCAAAGAGGGATCATCTTTCACTTCAATTTCAGTCATTTTGTTGTCACCTCCTTTAACCCCAGAAAGTTCTAAAACACCCTCCAGTCTACCAGCATTTACCGCCTCGCCACCATCCAAATTACCCTTCTTCTGGCCCGGAACCAGAACTCCCTCCCTGAAATTTTCAGCTCCACCAGCTTTTGACCGAATTCCCGAACAGCCCTGGAGTTCATCAGAAGCCCCAATGCTGCCCTCATTCTCACTTCCATCAGTCTTCAATCTCTTAATCCTCCTATAAACAACAAATCCCTTAGGCTCGCAAGGCCTAAACCTAGGCACATAGCAACTATCCATTGCATCCGACCCATTAGATTCGGGCCGGGCTTCATTCAGCAATTGAGAATCCGTATCTTCGGATTTGAAATGGGGCCCGGATTCTTCTAGTTGTGTCGGGAACTCCTTTCGGAAACCCAATTCGGGCTTCATTGCCACCGCTCCTTTCCGAAACCCAATTCTTTTAATTTATTTTACTGTTGCTGTTACGTAGGTACGGAACACAGGAATAGATTTATATACCTGTAAAGCACGGGTAAAGAGCTGAGGTGCATATAAGGAAGGACGATTCTGTGAGTGGAGAGGGGGAGAGAAACCCTTGACCTCAATCGATAGAGATGGATGCGTAAATTTTGTACCAAAATCTTTCAATGAATATTAGTTTTATAGTGAAAATTCATCAATTTATCGCGGTTTGAAAAAAAAAAAGGGCTCGAAACATCCCTTTGAGCCGGGTCGGAAGTCGTCTCCCCTTTTTTTTCATTTTTTCATTTTTTTCCTTTTAAATATATCTCCAAGAAAATCTCTATTTTTAAAGAGTTATATCATTTGAAGTGCGTCTATAAAATTAGAGAGTTAAAATTTTGAAATACTCCAACAAGCTCTTTATATTTAACACATGATTTTACTACTCCAGAAAAATATTTATTATTTTTCTTTATCTTTTATTTTAACTAGCTCTAAACTCACTCTATATAATTAAATGCATTCAAAGTGTTTCAACTTTCAATGTAGGAAAACAATAAAATAATCTAAAGAAATGCTAGTTAAAATAAAAGATAAAGAAAAATAATATATATTTTTTTGGAGTAGTAAAATCAAGTGTTAAATATAAAAGTACTTCAAAATTGTAACTCTCTAAATTTATATATACTCTCCAAATGATAGAGAGTCTCTTGGACATACTCTATACACGTTAGTTAAAAGATTGAAAGTTGAAACCCTCTTGGAACCGGTTACGATTAGATATAACTAAAAATATATTGTAAAAATGGAATAATGATTTTCATATACAATTTAAATAAAAATCAATTGAAATTAGACTCCTGACCTTTCAAAAATCGATAATGAGATTGACTCTCTATATTAGGATAGCCATATCCACTCTCGATTTATATTTTATCAAGATCGTATTTAAATAAAATTGAACATTGCAATATTTTCAATAATTGAAGAAATTATTTATATTGGAGCATTTTTAAGATATTCTATTTATAAAGAGAGAAAAAAATCATACAATTTTGACTCATCATTTTATATCTTTCAATAAATATTTATTGATTTCACATCATATTTTTTTAATTTGTTATTGAACAGTCAATTTAAATGTGGTTTCAATAATTTAGAAGAGGCCAACTATGTGGACTTCCAAATTGCTCGGCTATTTTGACGCTCTAAATAAAAACAGTCCAAAAAATATAAATTATAGTAAAATGTAAGTTAAACTCAAGAACAAAACATTATCTACATTCATTTTTTCCTTTTAGTAGCCAGATAGATAAAACTATGGTTTCTCTTACTCATGACAAAGATTATCAAAGTTGACAATCGTAATTGCCGAAGAATTTCTTTTCACTTGTACCATATGCATTCACCTTGCTGTGGATCAATTTTTATTTACTTGTGCAAAGAGGGTACACCTTTCAACTTTAGTCAAACGTAAATCCGACTCAATTTTAAAGGCATTTGAAATTTTGACAAAAAATATTAAAGTTGGAATTTGATTCATAATAAAATTATCATTCACTTGTACCTAATCCATTCAGACAATAATTATTACTTATTGTCATCTGAAATAAATAAGACAATGCTTTTTTTCTTATTTACAACAAAAATGAGTTAAATATGATCATAGCTGACAGTTATAGATATTCGACTATTATTATTCACTTGTACCCAATGTGTTCACTTAATTTCAAATTGTTACTATTTCATTAAATAAAATGAGGTTAGAATTTAATATTCATAATTACATTATTTTTCGCTTGCACCTAACGAATTCATACATTAATTATCACTTGTCGTCATCCTATGACGAAATTAATAAGACAATAGTTTTCTCTTATTTAAAACAAGATGAGATAAAGATTATCACAGTTGTCAGTTATAAACATCGACAACTATTATTCACTTGTTCATAATGTGTTCACCTTACTATGAGACAATTACTATTTATATAGAATTTATTATGTATTATTACATCATTTTTCACTTGCACCTAATGCATTAAGACAAAAATTATCACATACTATTATTCTGTAGTGAAGGAGATTTATTTTTTTCTTTTACTCAGAGAATATGAGATAAAAAAAAAAAGAAATTATCACATTTGACCGGTGTAGATGTCAGACAATTATTATTCACTCGTACCTAATATGTTCAGCTTATTGTTAGAAAATTACTATTTTATATAGAATTGAAAGTAATATTAAAATTAGAACTTAATATTTACAATTACATTTATTTTTCACTTATACCTAATGCATTGAGATAATAATTATCGGTTATTATATTGTTATCTTGTAGCGAAATATATGAAATTGTGCTTTTCTCTTATTTACGACAAAGATGCGATAAAGATTATCATGGTTGATAAATGTAAATGTGGATTCAATTGTACCTAATGTGTTAGCCTTATTGTTAGACGATATGAGTCATATTACCATTCACTTGTACATAATGCATAAATCTTACAGCTTTTAGTCAAAACACTAGTTGAAAGTACGTGTTAATGAAGGGTATGTAAGGTAAAAGTATGTAATTGAGAAGTAAGTAATGTGTGTGTGTGTGTGTGTGTGTGTGTTTGGGAGGTTTTTGTAAAGCCGGAATAACTTGGATGGCAAAAACTCATTTCATTAAAATAATGGTTATTTGGTTAAGGTCAAAACGTAATTATTAACCAGATATGGGTTTTTTGCACTGCTTAGATAAATTCAAATTTTGAGCTTATGTGAAAAAATAATACATGAAGTTGAAATCTGGACTAATTTACGAAAAACCAAATATATCACAATTTATATCGATACAATATTACATTAATTTATGTAACTCAAAGATTTATTATTATTATTATTATTATTATTTTGAAAAGTTTTTATTATTATTTTATCATTTTAAGTAGGGATAATTGGCAGAAGTCCTAAATCTTTGAAAAAAAAATAATACATTTTTCCGAGCAGTTGACGACCAAAATTAAGTTTCACCATATTTAATCAATTAAAAGGGGACAAAATGTTAAATATCTATTTAAATAATTAAACAAAGAGATAATTACATAAAAAAATCAAAAAAGATAAAAAAGAACCCCACATCCAACCACAAAATCTCCCCACCCGTCTCTCATCACCGGCGCCAACAGAAGTCGGCTTCTCAACCTAGAGCTCCACTTGTCGAGACCATCATCACTTGTCCCATACCAGACTAAGACAGAGGCCGAACCTTTAGATTTCAAAGACTCACCTAAGAAAGACCAAAAAGCTAACACAGAAGCAGTGCCACCGGAGTTTCAACAATAAATTCTAGCTTTCACTCTCCTCATCAAAGTTCTCATGTTCAGTCGTCCTCCCTCTCTCTCTCTCTCTCTCTCGTTGCCTTAAATATCTAGCTAAATTTGTTTTTTGGTGGAAATTTGGTGAGAAGTTTGTGCATTATCAAACTTCAAATGTTTGGTTCAGGCTTAGTGGGATTATTTGAATCTGTGTGTGGGTTGCGAATTAGGAATTCAATTGGTGTGTTTCCCACAGTTGTTAGGACCTAAATTACATTTTTATCAGTGGAATTCGTGGCTTGAAGCATGCGGGTTGCATTAAATTGAAATGGGACAAGATCGAGAGGAGTCCTTTTGGTGGCTGCCAGCATGGGTGTTAGCTAAAAATGGGATTGCAACTAGCATGGGTGTAGCTAGAAAGGGTATCGTCGGCGGTTTGCGGTGGAGGTGACGTCGACGTCGGAGCCAATGGTTGAAGATAAATGTGTGATTTTGATTTTTGAAGTGGGATGGGGTAAAGAACACAGACTTTTATATTTTTCAATTTTTTTATTTAAGTTTTATTATTATATAATGTGGCAAATAGATAGTTACCATTTTGCTATTTTAAAATTGATTAAAATATGGTCAAACTTAATTTTGGTGGTCAACTGATATAAAAATAGATGGAAACCATTCAAAAGTGTCTCACATGCAATTGTTGAAAAGGTTGGGGCGGGAGGTACAACAAATAAAAGATTTGGAAAAAGTCTAATAGTCAACGGTTTGAAGTTTTTGCTGCAATTATCCCTTTCAAGTATGAATGGTCACGTACTAAAATGTATGAAAGAAATGACATACAAAGCGCATAACGTAAAAAAATAAATTTTATATACTATGATATGCATGAAAATAATAATTTCATGCTAATTTAATTATGGGCATGTTTGAGCTACATTTTATCAAAAATTCAGAAGTTGTTCTCTTTGTTGTTTTCGGGCCGTTTTCTGTTTTCGATTTTTCAAAATATTGAAAATACATTCTCTTTCCCGTTTTTGAAAATGAATTTTTGAAAGAAAAAAAAATTCAACTGAAAATTAGACGTTTTGAGTGTTTTATTCCCAAAACATGCGACCGAATGAAAACATGGAAAACAACCTCTTTTTTCCATTTCCCCCAAACTTATTCATCTTTCTTGAGCTATCTATCCACTGTCTCCTTCCATCACTAACTTCCACCACCCGCCACCTAAGCCGCCAGACCCCCACACCATCAGCACTCCCTCACTTCTCTATACAACCTCCGACCATCGCTTGCCGACCAGACCGTCGAAAACCGCAAGCACATTCACAATTTTTCCCCAGTTACTTCCACATCCGGCCACCCTCTCGGTCGTGGAGTACCACCACAATATTTCTCACAACCAACGTGTCTAGTTCTACCATGGGACAGCCTCAATTTTGTCCGGAATGGACTGAGCTTGTTGGAGCAATCCGTGAGATTTGTGAAATCAATTTTTCAGTCAGAAAACCAATTATCAAGCAAGTATTGTTGTGAATTTATCATGTTCATTTTCTAGTATTATGTTTTGAGCTTTTCGACCTTATTATTGCTGTTTATGCCGATATCAAATTGTGATTTGGGTTTTGCATTTTAATTTCATAAAAATTATTGAAATTTTGAAATTTGTGGAGTGTCTCTGTAGAGAATTGGATTATGTGGGTTGCTTTGAAGAGGCGGGGAAAATGCTTTGGTTTGGAAAGAAAAGAAGCTTATGGAAAATGGAAAGATAGACATAAGGACTCTTATTATTGACTTATTAGTAGTGGGACATGAGTAGTTATAGTTTGGTGAGGAAGGTAATGTATAAGAGAAAAAAGTACAAAGTTTTATATGGGATTGTGGCCCCACTCCCCCCTTTGTGCTTGTACGTTCGTCGGTGATTCATTGCTCTCACATTCGAGTGTTCACTTGTTGTTTAATATAGTTGATATACTTTTAAGAAAGAATAGTGTGAAAACTTTTGAGCATATTCTTGAATAGGCAAGCATAGTCATTCACCATCCTCTTTTATTTGCACATATGAAATTGTTATTCTCGATTGCAAATTAAATAAATGGATTTTGGTTTTGCACATTTCATTTTAATCCTACTCTCTAACAGAGGGACTTATATTTGTGCGGGAACCAAATCATGAGGACCCTCTCAATCCTGATGCAGCTGCAGTGTTGAGTGATAATCCGAAGATGTTTGAATTTAATGTGCGAAGGGCACTGGCTGGTGGATATGTGGGACAGAGTTTCTTCAATCACTGCATATAGCATTTGGAGGCAGCGTCGGTCAGTTTCTCAAATCAATCGACATTGTAG
>CAIGRP010023956.1:0-15558 GCA_903798385.1 Fraxinus cuspidata | reverse complement strand
CAACGTCCGTCCGGGCTGGACTTGATGGCTGGGTCCGCCACTGACCCTGATCAATCCTCGTGCCTCTTGGGTGTATGGTTGTACATGTCTATGAATTGAGTCGAGACTGTATCGATATTCTTTTTTTTATTTAATTTAATTTTATCGATATTCTTTTTTTCTTTTATTTTATTTATAAAGTTTTGCCAAGTGTTAGCGATAATTGTTGTGGGAATTCATAAAAATGCATCGTATCTGATTTGTATGTGACAAGTGCAAGGAATGGATACAAAATTTACTTAAATAGTAAGAACCCCAAGAAAATTATTTGTATTTAAAAATTGGTGCATTGGAAGCCTTGAATAAGTTAGTCCCTTAAAAGGATAGAAGAACTTTTTGTACTCATTAAAATTGTTCTAGTAAATTGTCGCTCTCAACTTTGACTACAATTTCATAGTAAATAATTTTTGATTGTACTTATCCCCGTTTGGTGGTCATTTTTTTTTAAAATATTATTTTGAATAGTGAATTTTTGGAGAATGTGTGGTTAAAAAGTAGAATTTTTTTTTAGGTTTACGTATAAAATATTTTATTGTATGAATGCGTGGTTGAAAACGAATACGTAGATAAAAGAGTTTCAAAAAAATGAGAGACAAACATGAACTAATTAATTAATAGAGTTACGTATTAAAACTCCTAACATTATATACTGAAAACGTTATTAAAATGGACTCAAGACGCAAGGATTACTTATGGTAAAATGAAAAATTACGAATCCATAAAAGATTATTCGTGTTCATACTCCATACCATTCTAAGAACTCAACTACCCGATTAATCTTCTTCTACTATTAGTATCATTTGAAGTGACTGATCCCCCACTTTATTTGAAAGAAATACTGAATTGCTGATTATCCCTAAAAAAAGGTTGATTCACAAGATTGGCCAATTTACTCTGAAATTAAATTTTTCTTTATATAGTTTATTTATTTTATTTTTATCGCAGTTCAACATTAGATGGACCTTTTGATATTGAGTATTTACCTTAATCATCAATTTGAATTATTTTTTGAAAAGAAAAGCTCCAAAGAATAGTAATAAAAATGGAAAATTGAGTTGTTCCATTGATTCTTTTTTTCTATGTTTTGACATTGATGCTGTAGTGTGAGCTTCCGCATACCCCCCATCCCCACTAAAACAAAAGAGTAATCCTATCATAGTCAGCGATCGCACTGATAATCATATGTAATATCTTGTTATTTAAAGTAGCATAATTATATAAAATTAATGTCTCAAATAACAAATTGTCATATTTGATGACTTCTTGAATATGAATAACAAACAAAATCCATGTGGTAAGACTATCAAGACTCACTCTTGCCATTATGGAGGGCATTGGAGATGGAAGACCTGTTAAATCAATTTATCTAAAAATGTCAATAATTAAGTCAAAAAATGTGGTGAACTAATAGTCACTATTTTTATTAGCGAGTGCATTGGAGATGGAAGACGTGTTAAATCAATTTATCTAAAAACGTCGATAATTTGGAAGACATGGTGAACCAGTAGTAATTATTTTTATTAGCGAGGGCATTGGAGATTGTGTACGTGTTAAGCCAACTTTTCTCAAAAGATTAACTAAGATATTAGAGATTCGACAAATATCTGTATGTTTGTGTATATAAGCTTAAATATTTTTGCTGAATAGATAGTGTCTGTGAATTCCCACACAGGCTTATTCAGAAGCTTAATTAGTGAAGACAAAGTAATGTGGAAGCTCAAGATTGCTCAAGGCAATGGACCGTACTTGTACAGCACCAATGATTTTGTAGGCAAACAAATTTGGGAGTACGATCCTAATGAAGGAACGCTCGAAGAGCGCCAAGAATTTGAGAAGGCGCGTGAGGAATTTCAGAAGAATCGGGAGAAGGGAATTCATGGCTGTGGAGATTTGTTCATGAGAATTCAGGTGAATTAGTTAGTCCTTAATATGCTGGACGATACTGCACACGCGAAGATTTTAACTTCTTTTTTTTCTTTATGCTGTCCATTCAACAACGTAAAAAGGAAAAATGAAAACTAGTTTAATCTTGTTTTCTCACAGCTTATAAAAGAAAGTGGCATTGATCTGTTTAGCATTCCGCCAGTGAGATTAGGTAAAAATGAAGGAGTAACCTATGAAGCAGCTACCACAGCTGTGAAGAAAGCTTTACGGTTAAATCTTGCATTGCAAGCAAGTGATGGGCATTGGCCAGCTGAAAATGCTGGCCCTATGTTTTTCACTCCTCCATTGGTATGTACAAAATGGAATCTTATCAAGTTTTTTTATTGAGTAACTCAATTTGAGATGCGTTCTCGTTGGTACTTGCAGATCATTGCCTTGTATATCAGTGGCAAAATTAACATTGTCTTGACACCAGAACACAAGAAAGAGATCATTCGCTATATCTACAATCACCAAGTGGGTACCAAATAAAATTCGATTTGTCTTCCATGAGTTTAGTTAACTTTTTCACAGGGTATATAAGGCACATTTACACAAACTCACACACAATCACTATGTGCAAATGGATAATCTAACGTAAAGGAATGTGAATCATAGAATGATGATGGTGGATGGGGATTATACATTGAAGGCCGTAGCACCATGATGGGCTCTGCGCTAAACTACGTCGCATTACGTCTATTGGGAGAAGGACTTGACGATGGTAATGAGGCAGTTGACAGAGGCCGCAGGTGGATCCTTGATCATGGTGGCGCAACTCAAATTCCCTCTTGGGGAAAGACCTATCTTTCAGTAAGAATTCTCAATTTAACTCGTAACAACAATATTATAGCTTTTTAGTCTGGTAATGAGCAAAATGTAATTTGGAATAGGTCATTGGTGTGTATGATTGGGACGGCTGCAACCCATTACCTCCAGAATTCTGGCTTTTCCCTTCATTTTTCCCTTTTCATCCAGGTAAAATTTTGTAAGCTTCATTAAAGAAAGTTATTCAATTTTAAAATCAATAGTCAAGTCTGAAGCTTCCATTAAATTGCATGTAACAACTTCTTTAAAATGCAGCAAAAATGTGGTGTCATAGTCGTACAGCTTACATGCCCATGTCATACTTGTACGGAAAAAGATATCATGGACCGCTCACTGATCTTGTTTTATCTCTTAGACAAGAAATTTATGTCAAACCATACAATCAGATAGAGTGGAATAAAGCACGCCATGATTGTTGCAAGGTCGGTCTGGTTTCTTCTTTTGTTCCCAAGTTGACAACAATCTCAATTCAATTTAACATATAAGATATAGCGAGTCTTTTTGTGCTCACGCACTATAAAGATTGGAACTAAAAGCTTTAAAATTTGATTCTTGACCTCCTAATCTTAACTAGGACAAAGACATTGTCCATATTCTTAAAATTACTCTCTCCTTGAAAATCACAAATGAGCGATTCCTACAACGAGAAGGTTGCAAATTTTGGAAAATGTCTTTCTGGTCTTAAGGTCGTGCTTAAGGCACTAGACTAATTACCGAGGCTTATGCTAATTTCAAAATGCAGGATGATCTCTATTATCCCCACACCTTCATACAAGATTTTCTCTGGGATACTCTCAACTACTTTAGTGAGCCAGTACTGAGGTGTTGGCCCTTGAACAAGATTAGACAAAAGGCCATCGAAAAGGTACTCAAATACATGCGCTACGAGGCTGAGGAAACTAGATACATTACAGGTGGATGTATAGGAAAGGTTAGTAATACAATTATATATATATATATATTTTTTTTTTTGTGAATTTTTTTGTTGATGGGATCTAAATATTACACTACAAAAATTTTTGTGATTCTTTATGCAGAGTCTACAAATGATGTGCTGGTGGGCACATGATCCACATGGTGATGAATTCAAGCATCACCTCTCACGAGTTCCTGACTATTTGTGGCTTGCTGAAGATGGAATGAAAATGCAGGTGCATTTCTTTGTTCAAAAAAGCAACATTAGGTGTGTGTTGGTAGGCTAAATTTTTTTCAATAACCTGCAGAGTTTTGGTAGTCAACTATGGGACTGTGCTTTGGCCACTCAAGCTATTATTGCAACTGGCATGGTTGAGGAATATGGTGATGGCCTTAAGAAGGCACACTTCTACATAAAAGAATCTCAGGTTAATTTCGAGGAACCAACAAATTAAAATGAATTGTGGATAAAAGTTGCTCAATATTTTCATTGGATGAAACTATACTTTTAATTTTAAACTATGCAGATCAAAGATAACCCAAGTGGCGACTTCAAATGTATGTATCGTCATTTTACTAAAGGTGGATGGACTTTCTCCGATCAAGATCAAGGATGGGTTGTATCAGATTGCACAGCTGAGGCAGTTAAGGTTGTTTGTTTTTCATTTCTTCAATTATCTCTAAACTCAAATGAATTGAAAAATTAAGAACGGAATTATATATACTTTACAGTGTTTACTTCTGCTATCACAATTTCCGACTCAAGTCGCTGGAGAAAAGGCTAATATTGAGCGCTTGTATGAAGCCGTAAATGTCCTTCTTTATCTACAAGTATGGCTTCCATATCTTGAAAGTCAGTTAAACTCGACTTTTCATACATGATTTAGATATTAGATAATGGATGATCACTAATTGCCTTCTATCCTATCTATCCAGAATCCTGACAGTGGAGGGTTTGGAGTCTGGGAGCCCCCAATTCCCCAGATGTATTTGCAGGCAAACTTTTAAATATACTATGAGTTGTGTATCAATTTTTAGGATTCGTCATTCTTGCCTAAAGAAGTATTAGTTTCGATAGAGCAAGTGGTACTATAAATTTACTTGTAGCTTTTTAAAAGGATATTATTTTCAGGTGTTGAATCCTTCAGAACTTTTTGCTGACATAGTCTTGGAGCAAGAGTAAGGACTTTAACTCAGTTTTTTTTTTTTTCGTTACTGATAAAAAGGTATGTCGATAACATTTATGATCATTTTGGTCATTCAGGCATGTTGAGTGCACAACTTCTATAATCCAAGCTCTATTATCCTTCAAACTTATGCATCCCGGCCACCGTGAGGAAGAAATAGAAATTTCCGTGGCAAAAGCTGTGCGATTCCTTGAAGAAAGACAATGGCCTGATGGTTCATGGTGACTTAAATTCAGGCTTTGAGTTGTAGGGGAAAGTAGAAGTGCATATTCAGGATTTCAATCTAATCTGAGATATGTATGACAGGTATGGTTATTGGGGTATTTGCTTCCTCTATGGCACATTCTTTGGGCTAGGAGGGTTAGCTGCTGCAGGGAAGACATATGACAACAGCGATGCAGTTCGAAAAGGTGTCAATTTTTTCTTGTCAACACAAAATGAAGAAGGTGGATGGGGAGAAAGCTGCGAGTCCTGCCCGACCATGGTATATAGTTGGAAGATCTGCATATAAAATAAGTTCCTTTTTTTTTTTTTTTCTTTGCCAAATGAAGTCCTATTTGATAATCGTGCGATAGAAATACACACCACTGGAAGGAAACAGAACAAACTTGGTACAAACATCATGGGCAATGCTAGGTTTAATGTACGGTGGACAGGTTGGTATCATTTTGAGCTTCCATGTCTTCCAATATTTCTGCCTTGTGACTTTGGTACTAATAAAAATAAGGAAAATAATGAAAAAGTGATTGTTTTAGGATCTAAACTCGATTATGTATAGGATGAGAGCACATTGCATGAAACGGACAAGTGGTACAAGAATCTTGTGTAATGAGAAGTTCTTTATAAGAATAAAAAAGCATCTGCATGCAGAGAATAGTGGTTTGATGTTTTTGCACCATGCTTACCTTTTTCCCGTTTCTTAAAAACTAGGCGGCGAGGGATCCAACACCTTTACACAAGGCAGCAAAGTTGTTGATTAATGCACAGATGCGTAACGGAGATTTTCCTCAACAGGTAGCTGCCATAGCTCTTATCGAAATTCTGAATTACTGGGTTCAAAACCAGTCTTGTAACCAAAAATGAACTGAACTTATAATCACAGGAGATAACAGGAATTTACATGAAGAACTGTATTCTGCATTACGCACTATACAGGAACATTTTTCCACTGTGGGCACTCGGAGAATATTGTAAACGTGTCTGGCCATCCCAGAGCCTTTAAATAAGTGTGATCATGTCATAATTTCACCAATCTGCCTTTGTTTCTTAAAATGTATTTTGAACAATAAAAGAAAGAAGATTTTATAAAACTTGGAGTATTTGTCTGCTACAAATATATGGGCTCATGTTGGAGTTATTGTCCTCCGATACTAAAATCTGTAACTTGTAGAAAGCAACGTTCTAAAATGTGTAAGACTTCTTCCTATTTATAATATTATTTTAATTAATGTAGATCAATAAATAAATAAGATAATGCATACCTTGAAAATTTATAAGATCTTCATACGTATTTTTCAAGTTTTCAACAAAATAAATTTCAAAATCATAAATACTTCAAATCAATAATGTTTTATTTATGGGCAGAAAAGCTATGTTTGTAGGTTGAGTTTGGCCTAAGGAGATTTTTTTTTTTTTTTTAGTTTTAGCAATGATTGAACATTTTGGATTTTAAAACAAGAAAAGTATCATTTATCAAAAAAAGGAGCGTGCCTTAGGCAAACATAGAGTTGACGGTCTATTTTCCTGCCTAGGCGCGAGGCGGGGGCACCTCCTCCGAGCAGAAAGAACACAAATTGAAAGTTAAAATGTCGGAATAAAAATAGCCTAGTTTCAGGAGCAATTAATATTTCATACCTAGAGGATCAACACATATTAAGTCTTGCAACTCTCCTTTTATTGAAACTTATACCCTATTCGTTCTTTCAACGCAACTTCCTATAAAATATCAAAAGCCAAAACTTATCCTAATACTTAAACACAAAATAAATCGAAATAAAACAATAAAATTATGAAACAAGAATTAAAAGCAATTCGAGGCTCAAGTGTATCCTCGACCCTTGCCTGGTTCGACGTTGTCCTCAGGACAATTCCAATGATCGCCAATGCTGTCTAAAATCAAGAAACATTTTCTTGCAAGTGTTTTGGACTTGCATGATTTTATTTTCTCCATCATTAAAATTTTAATAAGACTTCCAACTCCTCAATAAAAAAGGAAAAAAAAAAAAAAACCTTAAAAGTGCATAAACGAAATTAAAGCTATGAATTTGGGTCCTTGTAATGCCTCAGACTAAACTAAAGCTGGGAATTTTGGTTCGAAAATTCGAAATTAATAATTATCAATTAATTATAATTTGTTAATCCTCTGAAAGCAATGAATTTGGATCCAATTAGTGACGTTTACATACCAAGATGACCGTACTAAACTTCCACAGGATAAAAGAATGTGGCTTTATTTAAGAATCTCCCTGAAATTAAGCTGATCAAATGCACTAAAAAGATAAAAAACAATTCCCCTTGTAGTGGGGAATTGGTTCACAAGGGTACACCTTATGTATGTTTTTTTGTTTTTTGGTTAAAGACGAATAAAAATTGTCATTTTCTATACACCTAGCATCACTCAAAGATAAAAGGGTCCCTAATTATTATCACTAAACATTGTCCCTTGATTCTTGATCCATCGTTGACTAAAATTGCCTTACCAGAAAAGTTGGGTCCCTAAATTATCCGGCAACAAATTCTCTCTTTCCTGCGAAGAAATAATTTGTACCTACAATTTTATTAAAATTGGACTCAACTAGTCGATTCAATCAAGATATTAAATGGGATCAGATAGTTCTGTTTAATCGAAAAATTAGAAATCGTTAAATCAAGTTATGAACTAACCAGTTCAGCACAGAGACGGACCAGTTTGCAGTCAAAACCAGTTAGTTTTACTACAAAATTTTGTGTCTTAAGCACGCTATAGTTTCATACAATTTACATGGATAAAAAGCGGCTTAATTTGGCAACGTGAACATGCATGTCTTTTATGTGACAAATCCACATGCTAGTAGACGTGGAGATGGGGTCTCCATTTTTATCATGTTAGCTTAACATGTTTTTGCGTCAGCAAAGAGTTCCAAATAAGGAATTTCTTGTTTTTCCTCTAAGCCTAAAGAAAACCCTTATACATGGATTTGTCTAAGTGTAGAAATTAAAAGGTATAAAGTTGGTGCTATTGGGCATCATGTGCACCACTGTATAAATCTCCTTGTATGATAAAATCTCTACTCTATAAACAAAAGCCTGAAACTGTACAATTTTTAATAAGTTCTTTTATAGAGACTGTGTGACAAAAAGTTTAGTATATTTAGGGATATTGTAAGTTAGGGGAAGAAATTGAACATGAAAATCGTACTTTTTTTTTGACGTAGGAACCCGCAGCCGCTACTCGTGAGCGCGTACTGGGTAAATATCGCTTCATGTGCAGTAACCTGCAAACCACACAGAAGAAATAAACAACACTAGACAAGTCCGGCGCGACGGGCTCAACCGAGAAAGTGTTGGCAGGGAATTCGAACTCGTGACTTTCGATCTTCGTGTTCACCTGCTCCACCAACTCGACCATCCCCGAAAGGTTATGAAAATCGTACTTTTGATATACACACAAGATGGCACTGAATGCTGACAGTTATCTGATGGGAATAAAGTTGGTCCGCCCAACAACTACACAAAATTCTCGCTTTTGCATTATGGGTAGCATTTTTCATTAATTTGTTTATACCATAAATAATTAATATTTAATAAATTAGGAATATATGTACAGAAAGCATCTAATGATAATTGGTTTTTATACAGAGCGGCAGTTATGCAATCCACGTCCAAAAGTATAAAGATCGTCTCTCTTTTTTCTTACTATAATTTGCACACATATATATATATATCTTAAGAGTCTAAACAGTTAAAAGGAAACACTACAAGAAAACGGGGCATCAACTGCGGGTTTTTCGAATGATTTGCGTCCTTTTTTTACGTAAAAAGATTCAAAGCGACGAGAAATTTAAATTCATTTGCAATGAGTGGAGTACGTGAATTATAATTTATACAATGAGAGAATAATTATAAAATAAAAATATGTTACATCTCTAGCTAGATAATTAAAAGCTAATATTCTATTGAAATATCCTATAATTTATTACAGGGTGCATCACCAACCATTGATCTGAGAATTGGTTCCAAATCAATGGTAGACGAGGCAATATTGAAGAAATACACACACATACATATACATGTATGTGTAAGAAATATGACGCGGTTCAACAATTCGATCTTCTTCGATATGGGGTGACTTAATTTTATGCAAAATGTGCAAAAATTAGCAGCGTCTCCCAAAAGTGATATTTACTGGTGTTGTCTATGGATTAACAGTGTCTGTCTTTTCATAAAAAACTATGAAGACCAGCAAATATAGAAATATTGAGTACACCAAGCTTTTATATCCCATTCCCTCTTGTTTAACCTGTTTCACAACCAAAGAAAAAGAGAAAAGAAAAAGAAAATAAATTAATTTAAGGTAATTAATATCATACTATCTTTAACTGTGAATATTATATCATTTTGGATAAATATGTCAAAATCAACACTTAAAAAGACTATTCTTGATGGTATGTTGACTAAATAAACGTAACATGAATGATATAAGTGGACACACAAAAATATGGATAAGTGAAACCAACATCATAAATTTGATTAGACACGTGCTTTTATGTGAACTATGTTGATGTAAAATATAAATAATTAAAAATTCCAGACTTCTCATAATTTAAACTCGGGATCAATAATATACCACATGCAATTCAATTTTGCTAATTCGCTATATCCCATTATAAGATTTCATGCGCGAGACATTTGATGAAAAAATGAATTCAACATGTTCATGTGAGATAGTACAATTACTTCGATTTGTAATGCATAAAACAGTTATTTACATTTTTTTTGTATAAATCGAAAAGAAAAGAAAAACAATCTATGGCTTTACATCTACCTGGGTGGCATTTGAAGCGAGCGAAATAGACGCGGATGAAGTTGAAGTTGACGGAGTACTCGATAAGGCAGAAATCCCGACATTGTATACCATCGTTCCGTCGGGCTGGAAGAGTCCGTAATTTCTCTCCGATGTCGGGCCGGGCTTCATGTCTTCATTAAACAATGCAAAAACATAAATTTCAAGTCTCGTGGTAGGCCTTAATGGTGTCCCCTCATTTTTTAACTGCCTTCTCATCAAATTCCGATTATATATACCGGCATTTTGGACCGTCGCCCCGATTTCATCTGGATCACCCTTTGATGGCCACCCTGTTTCTGAAACCCTGACTTCAATCCCTTGAAACCCTAATCTAGCCATGGCAAATATCACTGCATCCACTTGAGCATACAGCATGTTGTCATAATGTAGTTTCGTGTAAGTATCGATCATTCCGGGATTACGGTTGAACAATACATAATCTATAGGAATCCTAGTGGGATCATCTTTGTATGCAAAATAAGGATAGGCATTGATCAAAAATGGAGCCTTTGTATCTGCCAAAAACTTTAAAATTTGCGTCATTACACCAGTGAGTTCGGATTGGAAAGTTCCGGCCGAAGGTGGATATGATGCCGCAAGCACTGCTAAAGAATGAGGTGTTGTAACCTGAATATATTGATCTAACCCCAATTTCGCTAAAGCTGCACGAATGCTCACCATGGCTGGTACGACGTTAGTTATTAGAGTCATGTCATCGCCAGTGAAAAGTTCATTTCCCACAGCAATTCCGGTGATCCTCGTTGCTGGAAAATAAGGCCTAATATGGGTTCCAACCCATTGAAGTGCTTGTTGTTGATCCATTAAGGTTGTTAGGACTTGGTTTTCAACTGTCACCATGAGTTCTATGTTGGAGTTGGCAAATGCTGACAAAACATGAGGATTCGTGTCGTAAATTCGGGCTTTTGTTATCCTGAGGGAGTGCAGGAGCTCGGGAACTTCATCAGGGGCTGGTAAATTGTTTCCCACTTGACCATAATTAATGCCGAGGGATTCTATTTTTCTTACAGAACCAAAGCCTGTTCAATTCAAAATCAACAATCAATAAACACACATAAAGGACTTCCACCCACGAGATTTTCGATGGTTATAAGCATTGTGGTGGTGATATGCATACCTGATAAAAGTAGAAAGAACCCAAGAAATATATGCAATATTGCAATCTTGTGTAGAAATGCTTCCATTAGATACAGAGAGAGTTTTCTTCAAGGAGAAGGAGGATGAAAGAGAAAGAGAGAGAATCCTTCTTTTTGCTAACAAAGGGAAGAAGGGGAAATGAAAAGATGTGCAAAGAGAGATATATATTAGGTATCTCCTTTGAATTCTTTTCTTTGCTTGCTTGTTTATTTTTTCTGGTTTTTTGAGTTATTGTGTTGGCTTGCCTTGTTAATAATAGCTTTGGGACTAAACCTTATATACTGGTTTTGGATGACTTTGTCTACTTATCTTCGTCTTGTCATTGGTTATTTAATTTGGTGGCCTCAATTGTCTTTTCAAGGAAGCTAACCTTTCTATTCTTTCTTGACTCTCCGACATTTTCTTCTCATAAAAGTAATATTACAAAGAATATTATTAAAATTAAATTCATATCTTTATTCATGGCGTTCGTTATTTTCTTTTATAAATACCTATATTATTTTCATAAAAATACCTTTTTTTGAGTTATATTTTTATTTCAGCAGAAATTTCAACCGCAAGAAAATGGTGATGGATAAAAAAGGCTTCTATTCCAACTTCAGATTTCCACTAAATTGGTCGTAAGAATTTTGTATTAAGCCTCTGTTTGGTGCACATTATTTAGCCAAGAATGCTTTTTTTATTTTTTGTGTGATGGAGAATATGTGGTTGAAAAAGAAGGAAAAATTATTGACGTGATAGAAAAATTATTTTGTTGAATACTGTGTGATTAAAAATGAATAGAAGAATGATAATGAAAAAATTAATATGGCTCAAACATGAGTATTTGCAAAAAGTTCAATTGTTTGTCGAAAAAGTTGATAATATAATTATATAATTGTACGACTTTTTGACAATGTTTTCATCAAGTGGTTAGCATAACATGATGATATACATTAATTTGCTTTAGACACACAATAGCATGGCATAAAGTACCGACACTAAAGTGCTTCTGGAAATAGAAAATAAAACATTTCATGACAGTTTTTCTCATAAAGCATGCAATATAATCTTGTAGAGAGAATCTGAGGAAAATTATACCAAATTGGACCGATAAAGAAAAAATTATCATAATCTTTTGTAAAGATGACATGCACAAATTGAGAAATTGTGGAGATAAGTTGTTAATCAACAATTGTATCAGCGACACTTGATTGTGTTGCAAGCGTTTTTGTTGCTTCTCTAATAACTCTTCAATATACGGTTATTATTGTATTAGGTCAAGCAAAAGGCTTGAGTTTAAGTCTCACTGTCACAAATTTACGAGAAACTGGATGTGTATTAATATTCATTGAAAAAAAAAGGGGGAATCTAATCAATACGTGAAGGGATGTCTTAAAAATACAATGTAAGTCCTCTCTGTTTTTGAGTTTTCAAATGAATATATGTTTTTACGTATAACTAATAATTTGGAAAAGAAAATACGCAGCATCATAAAAGCCTCATTATTATTATGCCACATACTAGATGACAATAAAAGTAAAAAATTCATCATAATCATAATCATTATAACTAATCATCTTGCCTCTTGCTTTGAATTCATCAAACTTAAACTAATGATTCTGATTAGATCCAGCATCCTATAAAGAAGAAAAAAAATTAAAAAATATATAGTGGGATTCTAATGGAAAATATTTCAATACAAAATTGAATTAATTTCTTCCTTATATAATAAAGTTACAAGAACCTCTTTAAGAACGAAGACAAAAGAAGGTGTTTCTTATAAATTATAACCATTTAATTTCTCTCCATAAAAATTATAAATTATAAAATTTGACCCTTTTTTTGGCATGTTGGTAGTGAATTCAAAGATAACCTACGTAATTTTTGGCCCAAATGTAATCATGTTGAAAAGTATTAAGTGTTTGGTGAGTAGATAAGGAATGGTATACGTTGGAAAGATAGAGACTTTAATGTTCTTATCTTGATGCAAAAAAACACATGGTATTATATACGCAGACAAAAGTTATTTTCTTGGGCCCATATATTTATCATTTTGCAATTCGCAGTAACTTTTCTTGTGGAAATGCAACATTACATTTGCACAGATAATATATTATATAAATAATTCTACAAAATGGGATTATAAAAAATTTCTTTTCTTGAGGGTTTTGATATTCTCAAATTCCTTTTTGTGTCAAGTTTTTAGTAGAAAAAAATTCACTTTGATTTACTAACAAGCAATGGTTGTCTTGCTTTCAGGTTTTCTGAACTCAAAAGATTGGCTGTGAAGCAATTTTTTGAAATTATAAAAGCCATGTATTTAACGAAACTTTCGACCTACCAATTCCTAGTGATCAACATATGTATGACATGGTTTTTCTCTTTTTCCTTTTTTATATGACAGTGTACTCTAATGTTTTGTGGACTTATAATGTCGTGTTTGGCAAGGAACATTAATAGACTCGATAAAAAGACTAAAAATTATACTTTCGAGTATTACATTTGTCTATCATCATATTATCGAATATTGCAATACATGATAATCCCAACAAATTTTATCCAAATATTTTTACAAATTCTGCATAGACTGGGAAACTATGTTTGATGTCTTGGAACCCATGGCTTTCACAATAATCACTTTTTATCTACTACAGATGTCAATTTGATCCTCATTTCCACCCATTGAAATTTCAAAATAGCATGCAGACCAATTTAGCCACCCGCAGACCAATATTACTAATCAAGAAAGTACGTGTATAACATGCAGACTTTTCTTGACTGTCCCATATTTTAATTATAAAATACATTTTGATCTTTTGCTTAACTCCTAAGAACAAGTGGCAAAGCATTGTGATATTATTTGAAAATTATCTCAAATTTGACAATTCCAGGACGTCCTAGTCAACATATCAACTTTACAGAAGGGCTGTTTAATCTAATTACCTTATTTTTAATCAAAGAAGTTTGTCTTCAAGTGCTGTTGAGATCCATTATATCATTGGCCCTTTGTTGGGTTAAGATGATTTATGGAATTGATTGTTCCTAAGAGCATATTCTCACAATACAGACATTTTTTGTTATGTTCATGATTAGATATAATGCTCACTTTCTTAATTATATATACTGTTAAAAAATTCCATGGCACAAGTTCATATCTTCCAAGTATTTTCTCTTTTCTCACTCCTTTAATTGTACATAATGATGTGACTAGGGATTTTTATGACTTCTGATATGCAATCTCGGCTCAAGAAACACATTATGGGAACTGGGTTGGAATGTTTTTAGATATCTTTAATTTAGAATAAACTATCTATAAAATCAATCAGCAATCCACCAATTAATTGATCAGTTTGAAAGTGGTACTGATGCATATAGACTAACGAGTATGTATTTAACTTTTCCACTTGGATCCAACACAATGTGTGGTATGGAAGTAGCCTAACCCTCAGCCTTGCATGTGAAGAGACTAGTAAAGGGATAAAAAGAAAGGCTAGCGTCAGAAAAAGGCCCTTTGAGAAAATAACAAAAGTACTTTTAAAAGTCATTGGATAATGAAATTGTAGTATATCCTCTAGATTTGCTCAGCATTTGTCAAAATCGAGAACCCTCGTGGTTGTGGGAGCCTTCAATTGAGCCAGTAATATTGGCCTTTCTGCCCATTGAAAGGATGCAGTTGTTGATAACACGCACACTACCATGTCTTATCCTTGCATTGTGTCAATGTTGTCAAGGCCATTGCCTTCAAAAATGTGCATGTTAACAAATCATATTTCCATTAGACCTTACGAGTCGGATTGGGCGATTTCTCAGAACTTTTTCTTGGTTGTCGTATGGGACTGTCTCTTCTAGAAATGTACATAGTGCTAATTTAGCTTTTTTGGGTGAAGCCTTGTGTTATCCACGCGTAAAATATATCATAAATTTGTATCGGTTTTCATTAGCTAAAGAATTAAAGTGATCAGACACATAACATGAAGAAAGATTTCACAATTTTTTTTTCATTTTCCAGATGAATCGTACGTAAAACTAGTGGGGGACTCTTTGTTAGTTGGTCAATACAAACTATTTCCTTTTGCTGTTTTGTCTAAAGGAAATAATAAAGAATTTCATAGGTAGATATGATCATAAAGAAAAAGAAGGGGCTTTTGATAAAGGCATGGATTTGGGAAAAGGAGGCAGCAAAAAGAGGTGAAAAAGAATCAAGGGTGCATGCATGAAATATTTTGAGTTTGATCAAAGACATGTTTCTTTTCAAGGATTCTTATGTTTAAATGCATTCAGATTATAACAATGGTGGTCCTATCCCAGGATTTAGCCATGGTTGAATGCCATTTCATAATGTTCTAAGAGTCAAAAAAGGATGTATCAAACCTTTTTGTAGTATTGATTTCTTCAACAAGTTTTTTGATAAGCAATCAAGTTGAAGATCTGAAAAATGGGAATGTGAAACAAAATCTATCAAAGTTTCAATCCATTCAGTGAAAG
>CAIGRP010023936.1:0-12228 GCA_903798385.1 Fraxinus cuspidata | reverse complement strand
AATCCAAACTAATAAACCGGTTTAACATCATCGCCCAGATTTATTGGGTATCAAAACCCAACAATTGTCAATATTGATATCGATACTGTTTTTCAGAGAATTGATATTTTTGAAACTTCAATCACTTCTGTTGATATCCAGATATAATGATCTATTTAATTCGTAAAGATTTTTTCTCAACCTGGCATACAAGTACCTTTATTTTCTGGGCTTTTCACTTCAACCAGAACGTGATTCACCGTGTAATTTTTCATGGCTAAAATACCATTGTGCTTAAATATTCAATACTCTGTCAATAAACCGATGACAATGTGAAGATTAATGTAATCATTAGAAGCAATAATAGTGCTAGGCTGTCAGATTCTGCTTGTTCTTTATCATTGACTAGTTAGTGGATGAAAAAATAAGCATTTTCATTAATCTGCAGGTGCAGTAACTTCTAAAACATACAATTAATATATAGCTAGATTTAAGAAAGTAAATTTTGGCTAAGACAAGGTGTCTCGTACCACAACGTCCTAACACTTTTCACTTCAACCAGAACGTGATTCACCGTGTAATTTTTCATGGCTAAAATACCATTGTGCTTAAATATTCAACACTCTATCAATAAACCGATGACCATGTGAAGATTAATGTAATCATTAGGAGCAATAATAGTGCTAGGCTGTCAGAGTCTGCTTGTTCTTTATCATTGACTAGTTAGTGGATGAAAAAATAAGCATTTTCATTAATCTGCAGGTGCAGTAACTTCTAAAACATACAATTAATATATAGCTAGATTTAAGAAAGTAAATTTTGGCTAAGACAAGGGGGATTTTAAATTTTTTATTCAATTCGAACAATTGTTTTTTACTCACTTTGGACAATTAAATAATCCCATTTATTTTCAAAGATGTTGAGCAGGTTTGTCTTGTACTCGTGTGCAACTATATTATACTGCCTCATTGTCAGAAGATAAACAACACCCCAACCTTCATGAGTTGAATGACCAATATTATTCAATCAACTTCATTGCTGTTAAGATTCCCAATGCTTCAAGAAACGTAGTGCATAATGTCATTGAGATCTGCATGATCCTACTATTCAGCTTCAAATGCTGGCATTATGTGTCAACGAAAAAATATTCAAAGCCTGTCCCCTGTCTGTTTCAGATTCTTGGAGCATGAAACTCATGTGCATTTATATCTATTTCAGTGTCCAGCGATGACGAGACATTGGTTGTGCAACATATTCTCTCTGTTTCCTTTCATTCATCTCTCTATATATAGATGATGCTGAAGGAATTGTCTTAAACATCTTTCCTCAAGACTCAAATTCTACAGAAGTCTTAAAAACCATTCATTTCACCAAAGCAAGATGGCTTTCCATGTCAGATCAAACAGTTTACCATCTAAATCTCATCCAGAAATTGCAAATGTTGAAGACCATATCTGCAGACTGAAGTCCTCAGAAGAAGAATCGGTTTCAGCTTCTTCCATATGCACACAATTGGCCAGCCTCAGAGATTTACATGAAGATATTAATAATTTGATTCAGCTTCCATCTGTCCAGCAAGCCCTCATCGATCAGGCCTGTGAGTTGCTAGATGGATCTCTCGAGCTTGTCGACATATGTGGAATTGCTCGAGATGTTACATTGTTGACAAAGGAATCTGTTGAAGAACTCGAATCATCTTTGAGAAGAAATAGAGGCATTGATACATATATGAATTCTAGAAAAAAGATAGAGAAAATGGTTAAAAAGTGCATAAAAAATCTGAAGAGTTTCAACAAATGTTCTACATTGTTCTTAAACAAAGACAGCAATCTTAAGTCCATTGAAAGCTTGCTAAAAGAAGCACAGGCCATTGGCTTCTCTGTCCTCAAGTCTGCATTAACAATTTCTGCATCAAAGCAAAAAGCTTGGTCGTTGGTTTCCAAGTTCAGTCGATCAAGCTATGAACATTCACAAACAGAAGAAGAATTTTATGCCTTGAACATCGACAAGTTGCGAAAAGACATAGACACATTATCTGTGCAAAATGTCACGAAGCAGTTAAAAGAATCAGAAATGATCTTCCAGGAACTTGAAGAGAACTTGGAAGCCTTCTTTAGGAGTTTAGTTAAAACTAGAGTTTCTCTTCTTAATGTCCTCAACCATTAGCGTTTTTTGATCACTCCCATATACTCATGTAAATCATAGTCAATATAGATATAATACAATCAATATTTGAACCTTCAGCTCATATATGTTTATGAATCTCTCTCTCTATTTGTCTCAATATATACTGATCTATTTTCTTTTTCAAGATTTTTATCTCAACCAAGCATATCATACTTTACTTTTTGGATGAACTTTCACCTTTTCAACTAACTTTTTGTTCTTTTAATATTTTGTGCAGCACTTATATTCTGGATATATCCCATCTCTAAGAACAAGAAGCAATTATAATTAACTGTATTATGTGGATGACAGATGACTAGAACTGTGAAATGGAAAATTTTATTATCACAACTTAATTATGAAAAAAAACTATGTGTTTGATCAGTGATGACAATATGATAATGCAACAGCCAGGAGCAATAATATGATAATGTAAGTGGTCAAGATTCTGTTTGTTCTTCACCATGGGCTAATTATTCTATGTGAAATTAAAAAGTTGTCATTTAAGCACGTAAAATGGGGTCTAAGTTCGTTTTGACTATCTGTTTTGTAGTTTGAATTTTTGTAATCACTTTTGACAATTAAATGATTCCGTTTGTTGTTGGGAAAGTTTACATGTACTCGTGTGTGCCCTATACTATATTTCTTTGTTATCCAAAGATAAGAGACCCCAGCCTTCACGAGTTGAATGGCCTATATTATTAGATCAACTTCATTGCTGTCAAGATTCCAAAAGCTTCAAGAAAAGTAGTCCTTGATGTCACTAAGATCCAAATTTTCAGCTTCAAATGCTGGAATGATGTGTTGACAACAAAAATATTCAAAGCTTGTCCCCTTTCTGTTTCAGATTCTTGGAGCATGAAACTCGTGCAGTAATATTTACTTGAATTTCTAGCGATGATGAGACATTGGATGTGCAATATATTCTTTCTGTTTCCTTTTATTACTCTCTATAAATAGATGGTGCCGAAGGGATTGTCTTAAACATCTTTTTCTCAAGACTCAAATTTTACAAAGGTCTTAAAAATCATTCATTTCACCAAAGAAAGATGGCTTTTCTTGTTAGATCAAACAGTTTGCCATCTAAATCTCGTCCAGAAATTGCTAATGTTCAAGACCGTTTATGCAGGTTAAAGTTCTCAGAAGAAGCTCCGTTTCAGCTTCCTCTGTCTGCACACAATTGGCCAGCCTCAGAGATTTGCACGAAGATATTAATAATTTGATTCAGCTTCCATCAGTCCAGCAAGCCCTCATCGATCAGGACAGTGAGTTGCTCGATGGATCTCTAAAGCGTGTCGATTTATGTGGAATTGCTTGAGATGTCATATTGTTGACAAATGAATCTGTTGAAGAACTCGAATCATCTTTGAGAAGAAATAGAGGCATTGATACATATATGAATTCAAGAAAAAAGATAGAGAAAATGGTTAAAAAGTGCATAAAAAATCTGAAGAGTTTCGACAAATGTTCTACATTGTTCTTAAACAAAGACAGCAATCTTAAGGCTGTTGCAAGCATGCTAAAAGAAGCACAGGCCATTGGCTTCTCTGTCCTCAAGTCTGCATTAACAAGTTTTACATCAAAGCAGAAAACTTGATCACTGGTTTCCAAGTTCAGTCGATCAAGCCATGTACATTCACAAACAGGAGAAGAACTGTATGTCTTGAACCTCGACAAGTTGCGAAAAGACATAGACACATTATCTGTGCAAGATGTCATGAAGCAGTTAAAAGAATCAGAAGTGATCTTCCAGGAACTCGAAGAGAATTTGGAAGCCTTCTTTAGGAGTTTAGTTAAAACTAGAGTTTCTCTTCTTAATGTCATCAATCATTAGCCTTTTGTGATCGCTCTCATATACTTTTGTAAATCATTGTCAATATAGATACAATACAATCAATATTTGAACCTTCAGCTCATATTTGTTTATGAATCTCTCTATTTGTCTCTATATACTGATCTATTTTCTTTCTCAAGATTTTTATCTCTACGAAGCATACCATAATTTACTTTTAGTGATTGAACTTTCACCTTTTCCTTCAAAGTTATTTAATATTCTGTGCAGTAGTTCTGTTTTGGTTCTATCCCTTTGTTGGATTTTGAGACAAATAAATCTCGAGCGATAATGTTACTTGTTGAAAATTCTCAATCGACTTTGACCAAATGACTGAGTAATTATGGACACCTTTATGAAATGCGCCTGAAAATCACTCAGGACCATTTGAACTGGCCCAATTTAATTGGAAACGCTCATGGTTTGTTCACTTCTTGGAGGCTTATATTGGTTGGCCCATACTCCATCTTTTTGGCCCACTTCAATGATTAACCTAAGCCTATATATATGCAGCCTCCTTTCCTCATTAACGTTTGTTATTTTCCCTTTGATTAAGAGCAAAAAACGGCTGTTTTATCCTTGCTTTGTGCCCTACCATTTTGCTCCTCTTCTTGCCTTGGCTGTCTTCTGTGAGTGCCTTTGTGGCTGAAATAACACCCTCTTTTGTGTCCTTCGTGGGTGCAATTGGTAGCAACCGAAGTGAACAAGTGTGGTTTTGGGTTGTTGATTGGAGGTGTTAGTACGGTCGAGATTGGTAGACTGAGCCCAGAAAAACACCTTGTTGTAGCCATCTTCCGCAACATACCATCTCTAAACAAAACAAGCACTTAAAATAAATTGAATCGCATGGATGACAATGTTATTATCACAACTTAATTATGAAAAAACCCATGTGTTCGATCAGTGATGACAATATGATAATGCAATAGCCAGGAGCAATAATATGGTAGCGTAAGTTGTCAAGATTCAGTTTGATCTTCATCATGGGCTAATAAGTCGACGAGAAATAAAAAAGTTAAGCCATATTTAAACACGTAAAATGGGGGTTAAGTGATTTATTTATTTTTTTAATATCTGTTTGTATGTGGAATTTTTTTATTAACATTTCAATGATTCTGCTTGTTGTTGGGCAAGTTTACATGTACTCGTGTGCACCCATACTATATTTTATTTGTTGTCCAAAGATAAGCAAGACCCTGCCTTAATGAGTTGAATGTCCTATATTATTAGATTAACTTAATTTCTGTCAAGATTCCAAATGCTTCAAGAAAAGTAGTCCTTCATGACATTGAGATCTTCATGATCCAATTTTTCAGCTTCTAATCCTCGCATTTACAAAATAGTCAAAGCTTGTTCCCTTTCTGTTTCAGATTCTTCGAGCATGAAACTCATGTGCAGTAATATTTATTTGAATTTCCAGCGGTGATGAGACATTGGATGTGCAACATATTCTTTCTGTTTCCTTTTGTTACTCTCTCTATAAATAGATGGTGCCGAAGGGAGTGTCTTAAATATCTTTTCTCGAGACTCAAATTTTACAAAGGTCTTAAAAATCATTCATTTCACCAAAGAAAGATGGCTTTTCATGTTAGATCTAACAGTTTGCCATCTAAATCTCACCCAGAAATTGCTAATGTTGAAGATCATTTATGCAGGCTAAAGTCCTCAGAAGAAGCATCTGTTTCAGCTTCCTCCATCTGCACACAATTGGCCAGCCTCAGAGATTTGCACGAAGATATTAATAATTTGATTCAGCTTCCATCAGTCCAGCAAGCCCTCATCGATCAGGACAGTGAGTTGCTCGATGGATCTCTCGAGCTTGTCGATTTATGTGGAATTGCTCGAGATGTCATATTGTTGACAAAGGAATCTGTTGAAGAACTCGAATCATCTTTGAGAAGAAATAGAGGCATTGATACATATATGAACTCAAGAAAAAAGATAGAGAAAATGGTTAAAAAGTGCATAAAAAATCTGAAGAGTTTCGATAAATGTTCTACATTGTTCTTAAACAAAGACAGCAATCTTAAGGCTGTTGCAATCATGCTAAAAGAAGCACAGGCCATTGGCTTCTCTGTCCTCAAGTCTGCATTAACAATTTTTGCATCAAAGAAAAAAGCTTGGTCATTGGTTTCCAAGTTCAGTCGATCAGGCCGTGTACATTACCAAACAGGAGAAGAATTGTATGCCTTGAACATCGACAAGTTGCAAAAAGATATAGGCACATTATCTGTGCAAAATGTCACGAAGCAGTTAAAAGAATCAGAAATGATCTTCCAGGAACTTGAAGAGAATTTGGAAGCCTTCTTTAGGAGTTCAGTTAAAACTAGAGTTTCTCTTCTTAATGTCCTCAGCCATTAGCCTTTGTGATCGCTCTCATATACTTTTGTAAATCATTGTCAATATAGATACAATACAATCAATATTTGAACCTTCAGCTCATGTTTGCTTATGAATCTTTCTATTTGTCTCAATATATACTGATCTGTTCTTCTTCAAGATTTTTGTCTCAACCAAGCATACCATAATTTACATTTAGGGATTGAACTTTCACCTTTTCCATCAAAGTTTTTGTTTTTATTTAATATTCTGTGCAGTAGTTCTATTCTCTATCCCATCTCTAAACAAACCAAGCACTTACAATAAATTGAATCACATGGATGACTAGAACTGTGAAATAGAAAAAGACTAGCCCAACTTAATTATGGAAAAAACGTGTTTAATCAGTGATGACAATATGATAATGCAACAACCAGGAGCAATAATATGATAGTGTAAGTTGTCGAAATTCTGTTTGATCTGCACCATGGGCTAATTAGTTGGTGAGAAATTAAAAAGGTTGAGTCATAGTTGAGCACGTAAAACGGGGGCTGAGTTTGCTTTTTATTATCTGTTTTCAGGTGGGATTTTTTTTTAATCACTTTTGACAATTAAATGATTCCGTTTGTTGTTGGGCAAGTTTACATGTACTCGTGTGCACCCTATACCATATTTCCTTTGCTGTCCAAAGATAAGCAAGACCCCAGCCTTCATGAGTTGAATGACCAATATTGTTACATCTTCATTGCTGTCAAGATTGTCAATGCTTCAAGAAAAGTAGTCCTTCATGTTACTGAGATCTGCAGCTTCAAATCCTGGCATTATGTGTTAACAACGAAATATTCAAAGCTTGTCCCCTTTTTTTTCAGATTCTTGGAGCATGATGCAATAATTTTTGAATTTCCAGCAGTGATGAGACATTGGATGTGCAACATATTCTTTCTGTTTCCTTTTATTCATCTCTCTATATATAGATGGTGCCGAAGGGATTGTCTTGAACATCTTTCCTTGAGACTCAAATTCTACAAAAGTTTTAAAAATCATTATTTTCACCGAAGAAAGACGGCTTTCCATGTTAGATCAAACGGCTTGCCATCAAAATCTCATCCAGAAATTGCTAATGTTGAAGATCATTTATGCAGGCTAAAGTCCACCAGAGAAGCGTCAGTATCATCATCTACCATAAGCACTCAGCTGGCCAGCCTCACAGATTTGCACGAAGAAATTAATAATTTGATTCAGCTTCAATCTGTCCAACAAGCCCTCACCGGTGAAAATTGGGCCAGTGAGTTGCTCGATAGATCTCTCAAGCTCGTCGACATTTGTGGGATCGTCCGTGATGTTATATATGTGACAAAGGAATCAGTTCAAGAACTCCAATCATCGTTGAGAAGAAATAGAGGCATGAATGAATAATTCAAGGAAAAAGATCAACAAAATGGTTAACAAGTGCATAAAATTTGAAGAGTTCGGACCAATGTTCTACAGAGCTGTTAAACAAAGACAACAATCTTAAGGCCATTGTGAGTATGGCAAAAGAAACACAGGTCATTGGCTTTTCTGTCCCCTCAAGTCTTCACTGACCATTTTTGCTTCAAAGCAAAAATCATGTACCCTGATTTCCAGGTTCACCCAATCAAGCTGGGTACACGCTCGGACACAAGAAGAAAACAATGCTGAGGAATTGTATGCCTTGAATATTCACAAACTGCAAAAGACATGGATACAGTATCTGTGCAAAATATCTTGAAGCAGTTGAATGCATCAGAAATGACCATCCAGGAACTTGAAGAGAACTTATTTGTATATAATATATGAAAGAATCTGACAGTATTATAGACGATTTCAGACTTTTCAGCCGTAAACTCAAGAAGCACATACAATTATTAAACTCAATCGGTTGAACTTCAAAATGGGAAAAAAAAAATATGTATATATCTGAATTTAATTATTAAAGAAAATATGTGCATATATCCAGCCATTGGCAATATGATGTTTAATGCTAGGCTTTCATGATTCTGCTTGTCCATCATCATAGAGTAACTATTAGATTAAAAATAACCATTTACATCGACTAATCGTTAGATCGAAAAATACCCTTCAGAAAGCCAGTAAAGGGAACTATGCTGTCGCAATGCAAAACTGTTTTGCAGAAGGCATAAGAGCCTGGATTTCAAGCTAGATTACAACATATTTTAGACTTCATGGATTTTGATCCCCCGTGACATATGAACGTACACTAATACATACTAAATGGCATACTTAGCATCATATAAAACTTCATTTCACCACACTATATTTGATTACTCATTCATTCATCCCCCTAGTCAAAAAGAAGAGTTGCAGTCATATGTTCTGAATCTTCTAATATATATTGGTCGACTCTCGACTGTGTGAACGCACACCTCAACTACTACGAGATTTATATCTTGAGGCATGCGACTCAATAAGAAAAAGTCTTGAAAAGTCACTGATAAAGAAAGATTCAAAATTCTTAACGACAGCATAATATGAAAAGTGCCTCGAAAAATAGCCGAAATCCTTCTCAAAACAATGATAATGATAATGGTCATTTTCAATGTTCTATGTGAAAATTGTAGTGCATAAGATACAAATAAAATAATAATTCATAATTAAGTTATTATAAAGCAGGTTACTGAATCACTCTATTAGCTGGTTTTAGGTTTAGTTGTAATTAATTTACTCATTCACAGGCTTATGTAACAAACATTAGACATGATATGCTTTCTGATTTTGAACCTTGTTACCATAAAAAAATGCATAAATATGAGGATCATTTTACATGAACAGGGCCACGATCGCAGGCGCCCCCCTGTTTGAACAGGGTCACGTAGGCCATGTTCAAACAATTTTATCCTAATTATAAATGAAAAGGTTGACATGGAAGTGTTATTATATTTAAAATATATATATATATATATATATAATTAAAAGAGAAAATATGAAATAAAACCGTCCCAAGAGGCTGGCAGAGCAATTGTGCCAACTATCTTTCTTTTCTTTAAAAAGGGTAAACTGCATCTGAGTCCCCAAACTTTGCAAAAAAGTGCTTCGAAATTTAAAATCTTTCATTTTTGGCATTGTAGTAACAAACGTTTGCAAAAACTAGGCAACATAAGGATGTTTGACATATTCTATCCAAAAGTCCCTTGAACAAAAAATAGGAATGGACTTTCATTAATTAATTAAAATTTTTAAAAATAAATTGCTCTTATTCTCCACCTACCCCATCCACCCCTACCCCGATCATCACCATACACCCCTACGTCGATCATCGCCGCCACCACTTCCTCTTGTTCCATATCCCGTTGATAATTTTTGGACTATGAAACGGGAATTAAAATATCACCATGGTGTGTATATATTTTTTAAATATGATTTTAAATTAGAAATAGAAAATAAAATAAGAAATAATAATAATTGAGGCATGTTGGAATAGGAATTGAGAGGCGGGCAAGGATGAAACGCTTTTCCACCCCTAAATAGTTATACCTTATTAAGTTTCAAAGCTGATCTCGTGTCTACAGGGACAATGCAATAATTGTAAATCGTTGACGTGATCCTATTAAGTCACTTTTTTTATTTTTTACTTTTCAAAAGAAATATAGATTTAACCTGCTGATATGATAATGCCACATCAGTATATGAACATTATAACTCTGGTTCATCGTGAACAAGAGATCATTTCTATAATAAGTTTAAAATGTTATATTATAATACAAAAAAATACAATTAAGAATGACGATAAGTAAAAATCAAATTATTACTTTTTTCTTTTCCTATTTCTAGTTAAAATATTGGATTAATCTCATTTATTTATAAGAACAATTAGATATAAATGTGATCAATTGAAAAAGGATAAATAAGAAAAAAACATAGTTTTATATTTAGACAAAATGAGAAATTTTTGATAATATGGGAGGTTCATGTAATTTTAAAATCGGAGACTATCTGAAATTATCAAATTTATCCTCTCTTTTTAACTTTTTCAATGGTCAAGAAATAAAGAATACACGTGGGAAATTAAGATCTGTCTGCTAGATCGCATTAATATTCTAACTGCCTTCCAATCACATCTTGACCGTTATTCGCTTCAAATTTCTTTCACTGGAAAGTAAAGATGTGAAACCTCATTTAAACAAAGGTCAGCTTGTCGTGGACTCGTGTTCATAATCAAATGTTTCTATGTTGCCACCAGTGGAAACTTCTTTTTTGCGAGCTGAAATGGAAAAGCTACTTCACTGATCAGAGATATTTTATATTTCGGGACGAAGCGTTTGTTCTTGAATCTTATCAACAAAAAAGCTTCTTGTTTCTTCATCCATGGCGGAATTCAACCAGCTGCCTTCTTCTTCCATTGATGCAAGAAGCGGTTTCTGCAAAGCTAATTCCATCTTCTACAGCAAGCGCAAACCAGTCCCTTTACCCTCAAACGACTCCCTTGATGTCACAACCTTCATATCTTCACGATCGCACCGGGGTAAGATCGCGTTCATTGACGCATCCACCGGCCATCAGCTCAGCTTTTCAGAAGTCTGGAGAGCCTTCGACGCCGTCGCTACCTGCCTCTCCATCGACATGAACATCTGCAAAAACGACGTTGTCCTCCTCCTCAGCCCCAATTCCATCTACTCCCCCATTGTTTGCCTCGCCGTCATGTCTCTGGGCGCCATCATCACCACCCCAATTCCCCTCAACACTTCCCGGGAAATCGCCAAGCAAATCGCCGATTCAAAGCCTGTCCTTGTCTTCACTATATCTCAGCTTCCCCGCTAAACTCGCCGATTCAAAACTCCCTATCGTTCTCCTCGACTCTGAGAACTCATACCCCAGCAAGTTAAAAATTGTAAATACCGTAGTTGAAATGATGAAAAGAGAACCGAGTCAAAGCCTAGTAAAGGAACGAGTGAGTCAAGGTGACACAGCCAGTCTATTATGTTCTTCCGGCACCGGAGTAAGCAAAGGGGTTGTTTCATCTCACAGAAATTTGATAGCAATGGTTCAAACAATTGTGAGTCCATTCAAATTAGATGAAGAAACTCAAACTTTCATCTGCACAGTACCCATGTTTCATATCTACGGTTTAGCAGCTTTTGCCACGGGTATATTAGCCGCCAATTCGAGATGGATGAAATGTTAATGGCTATACTCTGCCACTTATTTACCACAAGTGGCGCTAATTCGAATCTTCAGCCAATATTTTTTTGATTGAGTCCATCGCACCTGGCTTGCCTAGTGCGGTTTATCTCTCCTGTGTGGTTTGTGGGCTATTGCACATGGAGCGAATTTTACCCAGTGCGCACTCACGAGTAGCGACTACGGGTTCCTACGTCAAAAAAAAAAAACATGACTTAAGAGTTTCATCAGAGGTGTTTGGGGGGGGGGGATTGTTTTGTTTTGTATGATTACATCTTTATACATGTTTGGGAAAAATTATAATCTCCTAAAGTTTGAAGTCAAATTCAAGTATTAGCCCATGTTTGAGCCATATTATTTTTCATTATCATTCTTCTACTCATTTTCAACCACACAATCTTCAATAAAATATTATTTTCCATCACATCAATAATTTTTTCTTCTTTTTCAATCACATATTCCTCATCACATCAACCAAAAAAATACATTATCTCCAAAGAAAATGCCTACCAAACAGAGGCTTAATTTTATTTGCATATTCAGACTGAGACCTATTATTCCTCATATTTATAATTCCACTATAATTTCTCCCAAACAAGATTGACCAACGAGGCCGTTTTCATGGTTGCATTTAGTTTAATTTTTTGCCATATTTATATTTACTAGTCGTATGCCCGTACAATGTACGGGTTTTGGTATTTTTAAGGTAATGTTAGTGTATTAAATATTAATTGATAGCTAAATTATTGTAAAAGTTCGGTAAGTTTTTATCTAAC
>CAIGRP010023933.1:0-14781 GCA_903798385.1 Fraxinus cuspidata | reverse complement strand
GGAGAAGAGACTTCAGAAATTGTGGATTGTGAATTTCTTACATATCCCTCATAAATAAGTATCTCAGCTTATATTTTATTTATATCATTATATGGAGCTAACCGTGTTCTTGTTCAATATACACGTGTTCAGAAAGAGCAGTTTCGTTGGATATTGTGAAAATTTGAGGTTTGGTTTTTACGCATAACTTAGGTTCCTTATTGATCATTCGATTGAGATGTAAATCAGATTGCGGGATACATTATCAAAGATCCATTCTAGTTAATTTTTTGAGTCTCTTCAACAAGACAGTACCATTGGCTCAACCTAAAGAAGTAGAGGATTATTATTTTTTATATCCTTTTCTTTTTCAGTCTTTGTCGGCCCTATGCTGGCACGTATCTTAGTTTTTTCGACATTTCTGGAATTTGTATTTTTCCCAGATTGTATGTGAGCTTCTGTTTGATGTACTAGCGTGAAATATTAGAGGGATACCTGCGTAAGTTTCCCTTTAATAAAATACTGAATATTTTGATTCGTTTCAGTTGAAATTCTGTACTTGGCACGTTGAAAGTTTTATTTGTGTTATGTCTTAAACTGAGTTTGTGTGTGGATTTATTGGATTGTTTATTGATGAAATTCAGACACTGTATATTTATCATCTAAAAAGTTGTGTGAACTTTGGTGAATTTCTTCTTTAGGCAATTCTGGATCCTCTCTCAGGTTCTTCGATTCTCTCAGATTTCTTATCCCGTTGAAAGATTTTGATCTTATTTTATATATATTTTCTCCGAAAGTTCGAGCTTACCTCATGTCAGTGACTCAGTTCAATACCTAAATTAATTGTTGAAGCCTCCAATCAGTCTTGTTGGAGACTTGTACGTGAAGAAATCAATGTCCAAGAAAAAAATAATGAGTTAGTCTCGTTGCCTACAAGGAAAGAAGCCGTTGACTTCAAGTGAATTTACAAGATTAGCGTGGTCCAGTTCCAAAGTGGAGCGAACTTAATCAAGAATCATTTAATATCTTGTTTATGAAACTATCAGTTCCAGGTTGAATTATGATACCGAACTGTTTAGAATTGTTCCATAATCAAAGTTTTCGAAGAGAAATATTATCCCATTCGGATTGATAAATAAATTGTTCAAATAATAATTAAGGCAAAATTGGATCAGGAACAATGAATCTCTTTATGATAAAACAAATTAGTTTGTAAGTTCGTAATAACGGGTAGTTCCTACAAAACATCAAACTGATAATGTAGACTATACCGGTTTCTTGACGTAGATGCTAACAGTAAGTTATCATCCTTGAGAACTAATAGAAGTATTCATTGGAAAAAAAAAAAAAATTCACCCTAAAATGATCATTTTATGACCATTGAAAACGAATTAAATATGATGGTTCTATTTCTCAATCTTTGTGCATATGGAATCAAGATTGAAAAACTTAGGGTCCGTTCTCTTTACTATTTTCAAGTCATTTTCTGTTTTCGATTTTCCAAAACAGTGAAAACGCGTTCTCTTTCCTATTTCGAAAATGCGTTTTTGAAAACAAGTTAAAAATTTACAAAGAAAACTCAAAACGACAAATTTGTCATTTTTGGTGTTTTCAGTTATAATCAAGCCAAAATTTTTAAAACGCGTTTTTGGTGTTTTCAAACAAATTTTCAAAATGCCAAAAAGAATACATTTTCAACAATCTCAAAATGGACACTCAAAACACTTAGGGTCTGTTCTCTTTACTATTTTTAAGTCGTTTTCTGTTTTCGATTTTCCAAAACTGTGAAAATGCGTTCTCTTTCCTATTTCGAAAATGCGTTTTTGAAAACAAGTTAAAAATTTACAAAGAGAACTCAAAACGACAAATTTGTCATTTTTTGTGTTTTCAGTTATAATCAAGCCAAAAATTTTAAAACGCGTTTTTGGTGTTTTCAAACAAATTTTCAAAATGCCAAAAAGAACACATTTTCAACAATCTCAAAATGAACATTCAAAACACAAAATCCAAAATGAATTCAAAACTCAAAACACAAAACTGAAATACAAAGAGAACAGATCCTTTATAATTTACAACTAGTGAAAAATTCCTTGTATTAGAAAATATAATGATTAACAAATCATAATTTCAAAAAAATAATCCATTCACGAAAAAACAAAATAACAAGTTTTGAACACAAAGTTTCATCTCAACACAAAATAACAAATATTTAAAACACAAATAAGCTGCATCTTGGTACAAAATAGTCTAAGATTCACCAACATAGCGAATGAACAAAACGTAGATAATATCAGCGAAGCGAATTAACCTTCCACCCTATTGATCAACGATCAAATTTACATGAAAACAAAAAATAAATGTGAAAAACAATTAAATGTAATAGAAATAAAATATTTTTATTTTTATGACCTTAAGTTTAGAAAAAGTTAATAAAAAAAAATGGACCCATATGATTCTTCAATTTTGGCTCTGGGTGTAGAAATGATATCAAACTATAAACGGGTCGGTTATGAATTCTAACACCATTATTCAATTTAAACTAAAATCAAACCATAATGGTCTTCAAATGTCGAGAAATCATGATTTAAATGATTCGAGATTTGAGGTATCATAAACTAAATAATCGATTCTATGCTTGTGCATATAAGACCGTCCTATTGAATATTTCTCAAAGAGAAGTGAAGAACCGTAAGTGTAATTTGTGGGCATTGACATACCTGGCCCGCGTCCAAGTCAGTTTTTATTATTAAAAAAAATATTACAACGATTTCAATAAATAAATAAATCAGTCAAAAAAGAGTTATTTTTTTCCTAAAAGAAATTTACTTTGTCCACCGACCTTTTCCTTTCTTTCTCCCCCACCATTGAATTCTGATTCTTCCCATGAAAAAGAAGAAAAGAAAGCAAGTTCAGCTCCATTTTCTCTTTTACAACCCGATACGAAAATGACAGAACATTCAAAAATCCTTTCGCCGCATGAAAAGGTATAAAGTGAGCTGGGTCAAACTAAAACCCCGGTTGAACCGGCCTTCATAGATAGGACAATGCACGACCTGGCCCAGTAAAGGGAAATGGTAGGGTCAACTGTCCCTTCTGAAATTTGAAAGTTTGAAAAAAGTACTACAATATACTATAAAGTGACCCCACTGCAATTTGAAAGTTTGAAGGGCCAAAAATCTTAGTTAAAATCTACCCCAAACTGAGAAAAATTTCTAGTTTCACCCCCGGGCCAAGGCACCATTAAACCTGGACAATCGTCCCAACCTCCTTTAACATCACCACAAAGGTGTTGAAGCAGTGTTTCAGAGACTAGACTGCTAAGCGCATGTTGTTCCTCTTTTTGGGGAAGAATTTCGATCCTGACGGTATCCCCTTTGGAGAGAGGAACCAATAATTATTCAGAGAAAATTAGTCACTCAATCTGCAAACTTCTATGTAAAATTTTGGCCAGAAATGCATGTAGTTGAAAATCAAATGGGTTGAGAAATTATAAAGACAATGTTATCTTGCAACAATGCACGCTCGGTAAATGATTCTGGACAGACAAACCCTTTACCAGTGGAGATGTTATCAAACAGCCAAAAGGAAATAATGGACACTTAAGCCCAATGTGCTAAATCCTTCAAATACATCAATGAAGGTGGACAGTATCATAATGACACATTATTAAGGTAACTTGATTACATAGTTATTACAAGCAGAGACAACAAGATCTATGTTGGCAAAAGTTTGAGGACATCCATCTCAAATATTTATCAAGACTAACTCGGAAAAAAACTTGTTTCCATAAAAGTCTACATCATTAAACATCATCTAAAGCATGCCCAACATACAATAACTACGACTTATTCGATACGCTCATGGCATGTTTTGTAAGGTCGATTACATAATATTAGAAATGACAAGAAACTAAAATCTTGCTCATTGTATCGTCAACTACCATCTAATATTGCAAAAAAAAAAAGGACTAGTCGACTACCATCTAATATTGCATAGCACATAATGTTTACTAAAAGCATCAGTCTTGATTAGGATCATTCAACTTTGCACTCTGGAACATCAAATGAAAGCTCAGAAGAAAGCTCTACTCCCATAAAACACTCTAGATCCAGCGTTCTTAGATGTTGGTGTTTTCTGGTCTGAACTTGAATTGCCAGAGCTTGTTGGCTGGTTTTCAAAGTCTCGTGGAAGCTTCATCTTGGCCAGAGACTCAGTAAATTGCTGCATGCTCTTCATGTACATATCCACAATGTCTTGCTGCACCACCTTTGGCTCCGGTTCAATGTCTACGGTGACAACAGGCTTTGCAAATGTATCATTTGGTAGCCCCCCCGACGCATTACTCCCAGCTTCTCCAACATCAGAACTTTTATCCTTCCGATTATCTTCAGGAGGTGACACATATTCTTCATTTGGAGATTTTGAGTCTCCAGGGGTCTCAGAAGACTGTGAGCTCAAATGAAGTGAAGCAGATGGAGTTCCATTCGTTGATACACAGCCCAGAGGAGAACCGTGCTTTGGAAACGGCCTCAAAGTGATTGTGCCTGTTGAGAAGCTTTCTTCAAGTTGAACACCTACCTCTGAGCTTATGTTATTTTCATTTCCAGAGTTGACCAGACTGTCTGAACTATGGGAGTCGTCCAAATCAGTACTTGGGATCCCAAAATACTCGGAAACCATCTGATGATTCTCATTCACTACATTAGGATCTGGGAACTCAATTTTGTCAAAGTCACTCTGACAAGATTCTGTTGATTTCATGTCCTGCACAGCTGCATCTGCGGCCACAGATGAGGATGATGCAGAAATTGGAATAACTTCCGGTGAAGCTCCGACATAGGAGAGGGCTAACTGAACATAACCCGCCGGAGAGTGGAAGAGGTCAGTTGAGGAGAGAGAAAACTCCTTCTCTAACTTCCCGTTGTTAAGGAGGACTTCAGACAGAGGTACCAAAGCAAATCCCAAGAGTTGATCTTCGAGATAATTTCGCACCCTGCTAAGCATCCATATCTCACATTTGAGGGAGGAATTGACTTTATGAACATCGAGTCGGAGATTCTCATTAAAGACAGGATTTCTCCCACCGCCATTAATGATCTTAGTGGAGACTGTATTTTCAGGATCACTAGTAAGACAAAGCTTAGCATAAACATCTTGCTTTTGGTAGATGCAGATGTTATGAATATCCCTAGCCTGATTTATAAAAACCTCCAAAACGCCAAAGAAGTCTTCTTGAATTAGAGTTTCCTTACTTTGATGAGTGATTACCTTTGATAAGTAGCTGGGGTTTTCTGCAAAAATATTGGTATTCTGCATCTCGGACTCTACAAATACAGAAGAGCTCTTGAATGGTGACACCACCGACTGCGGGGAATCCATGAAGATCTTAGAAAATTACCTGCAAAAACAAGAGAATGAGTTTCTTGAAAAAGCTAGTCACTCCAAATTGAACCTTAAATGAAACCTTGCAACATTTTATATGCTATGTAGCATGCAAAATAGTTGACTACTAGAATTATATGAATATATGCAAGTCTTGCTGCCGCTTATTTATGAAATTTGTTCACTGAATTAGACATTTAACCAGAAAATGAATTTGGTCAACACGCAACAAGATTTATATGAATACACATGGCCCCCCGTCTTAGCAGCTTAAGTTTTTGATGAGACGGTAGCAAATCTTAAACCACATAAATAAGTACTATAATCAGAAAACACGTCTCTAGCTTTAACACTTCCACTCTCCTCTCAAAAGTTCTAGCACCAAAGACCTCTCCCCCTGTTCCACCCCTTCTCTCCCCCCTCACAAAAAGCTGAGTTAATAAATACTACGATTCTCAGAACTGAAAAGTTAAAGAAGCCTAAATCACTGCAGAATATAAGAATTTATCACACACACACACAACAATCTTTAAAACAAAATTCACGTTGATGAACCAAGCAATAAATCAAGAAGCTAGAATCAGCTGGAGAAAAAAATTCTCAAGGCCTGAGAGCAACAACCTACAAGTTACAAGATGCATGGATTTGGAACTTAGAAAATTGGGATAAACGAACTAGTTAAAAAGCAGAAATTCAAGTAAACTGATTGCAACAACAACAAGAAATGAGATGCAGAGAATTTCCAAAAAATACTTCAAATCGGGAGGGCATAGTAAACAAGAAGATGTTCAAGTCAAACAGACTCACGGTAAAATCATTCAAAAGCTCAAGAGAAAAATGGGGAAAAGCTCATAAACGAGAGACCTTAATATCCAAAATTCAGATGTTAAATTCACAAATCCCAGATGCCCAATTCACGAAGAAGCAACGCTTATATATTAGCTATCGACAAACCCTCAAGTAAAGCTTAATACAAAAGAAGATTTCAAAAATTCCAAATTGAAACCTTTCCCACCTCGAAATTAAGCAAAACCTATTAACAGTTCAATCGAGATAACACCACATATCAATAAAGTTGACACCTATTTTCCAACACAAAACAGTGAGTCAGTGACTCAAACCTCTCGCAAATCGAAAAAGCGAGCTAACACCGACTTCAGTCTTCAGTTCAGATCAATTAAAAAACAAAGGGGAAAGCAGCAAAAATCAAAGCACAAAACAACAAAGCTAAAAGGGAATTAAAGTAACTTCTTGCCTTCAACTACAAAATCAACCAACTTTCGGCAAAATGAGGCGCTATTATCCAAAAATAAAGACAACCCAGTTAGCAAAACGAGGGGTTTTACCAGTAACCGTACGAAGTATAAAATCTATCCAGAAAGGAAATTAGCGAATGGTCCCAAATCTATTCTAATCTTTCTGTTTTGGTCCTACGCCTTTAAAATTTGGCATCCAAACCCATACCATTAGGTAAGCAATTGATCTATTGGGAGGATTTCATTCAAAATTACCATTAATTCTGTGCTTTAAATGCAGATTTATATTTTATATATTTCTATTCCAGAGACAAATTAGTCAAACCTTAAATAAATATAAAAATTAAAAAATTCTCCCGCAACCCATCCCACCTCCACCCAAACCAAACTAAACTTCACCCACCCACCAAGCTCTTAAGCTATAATTGTTTAGATATCTAATTTTTTTTATAATCTATCCATTATAAAATTTATATTGATACGGATGATTTGTATTTTTCACATTTAACTAAACGTGACTATTTACCTCAACTAGTTAATTCTTTGGTCGAACGAGTATTTGAAAAATATATTACAATCTCACTTTCATTTTCTTTATACTCTAAGCGGTCGAAAATGTTAGCATTAAAATGATGAAAGAACACGAAACCTATTGTCGCCTAGAACCAAGAAACAAAGCAAATTGCCTAGTGTGGCTTGTTTTGGTTCAATCTAATGATTTTTATAACTTTACTTACCCCTAGGTTGAGGTTGGTTTGGATGAAGTGAGTGGGTCGTGGGAGGTTTGGGTGGTTATATTGCCAACACGATTTTTATTTAATACACAACATTTTAATTGTAATTAAGCTCATCAATCTATGCATGTTGTAGCACTTATTTCTTTAACTTTTTTCGTCGAATTTTTATCTTCAACCTTCAATTAATTAAATATATATCGTCATTGATGATGATTTGTATCAAAATATTTTGTTCTCATACTTTTAAATGAAGGAAAAATATTTTTCGCACTTTTCTATTTATTTATGTTTTTAAAAATATGATGAAAAAATAAGTTGTTTTGTGCAATTCCAACAAACTTTAGGACGTAAGCTGTTATCAAATACAAAAGGTGTTAACTAATAAAAAGTAATGATAAGAATGACATGAAAAATCGTTAGAGATATAAGTGCTCTAATGGACAAAAATTAAGAATTCTAAGTGCAATTAAAATGTGGTGGAAGAAATAAAAATTGTATGCATATAATTAGCCATGAGGTTTTTCTTTAATTTTTAGCTTCATGTTTGACAAATTTGTCCCTCAATAAAAACAAATAAAACTAACAACCATTTTGGATGGATTATATCCAATGGACCAATTGCACCCTAACTGCATACACTGGGACATTAATACCAAGATTTTAAAGTTTGGCACCAAAAGAGCGAGACTGTCATAGGTTTGGGGACTATTTTCGCCAATTTCCTTTAACCGGGAAGATAATGGGATTGAAGCCCTGCAGAAAATCTTGGCCTTCGAGCATTCTGGAAGAATAATAATTATAAAATAAAAATATTAGCCCATCAAAAGTGTAAATATTTGGCAGTTGGAATTGGAGCGAGAGAGCACGTGCAGTTTGACATGTCTTTCCTTAATTAAGCATTTATTCACAGGTCCCTGAATTATAGTACCGCTGTGTCTTAACCTTCCACTTAATTAACATAATTGATCATTTCGGATGGTTTCTATCACATCGACTGATAAAAAAAATTAGAATTTTAATTTAAAGACTTAAATATCTTTACTTTAGTTAAAAATATAAAATAAAAAGAAAAGCCAATTTATCCCACAAAAGCATAGTCGATGAAACCATGGGTTGCGAAGAATTGTTGAAGAAACTATTTGCCTCCGTTTTACCCCTTTGGCAAAATGACAGGAATTGACCTTAAAAATGGTTTTTTTTTTAAATGTTTGATTAAATGAGGCAATTACTAATTATGTTAAGCTAAACAAAGGGTATACTTTTTTTATTGTTTTTTTTTATAATATATGAATAATAATCCTTGGATAGGGGCAATGACAAGGATGGGGAGATAGGGTGGTGTGACAAACAATAATTGGATGTTGAGTTTTTTTTATCAAACTGTTCAATTATATACTGACACGTGCCCCATCTATCATTGAGCATGTCATTGTAGCATAACTATATCTACATCAACGCAAACCCGTATTGGGCCAACAAATTTCTGATCTCATTACTTGGAAGTTACATTCCTTGCTTCAATTTTCGTAATATTTCCATTAAAGCGGTTGATCTTATTTAGCTCATGTTTGACTCCCCATATTTTAAATTTCATTTTTTTTCCAAACTTAATTTCAATCACACATTCGTGAGATTAATTTTTATCAATTTTTTAATCACACATTTTAATCACTTTTATTATAATCCACTAAAAATCTATTTTTTAGTTAAATCAAATAGGGGCTTAGTTTTATTAATACCGATTTCTTAAAATAAAAGTGATTAAAACTTGAATTTATGTAAAACCACTGTTATTACAACATTAGTTTAGTCAGTATGCAAGTAATAAATCATCTTAAATATGACTCATTTTCCTTTTTTAAGGTGAACTAAGAGTTGTTGACACTTATATTCAAGTTAAACATCAGTAGTCTTAAATATTATTACTTTTAAAACTTAGTTAACGATCGAGGGTTTTTTTTTTTTTAAGCATTGGGCAAGATCCTCTCTTTTCTCCTTTTCTTTTTTTCTAACGACAACCTTGTTATCACTTGCCTTTTTGAACTTTTTGTAAAACCCCAGTTATGAATCCACAGATGGAGGAGCCCCAAAACCTACAAAGAGTCGTCATTGATTATATATAAAGTAGATTTAAGTAGTTGCCAATCAAAAGAAAATCATCATCTTTTGTTATTTCGGAACTTGAAGTTGGATTATCTAATTTTCCTAGCCGGTGATCGGTTAAGATGGAACCGCATTGAATGAAGCCCGTGTTCTAGACTCATATAAAACATTAAAAATTAACTTGCTACTTGAATAATAGGTCGAGGGTTAGTGATGCAATTATACCTTTGATTAGTCGTTAGGTAGGGCAATGCTACAAACGACAACGTCTTGCAAAAAGGTATATATACTAACAAATCATCTCATCCCAGAAATCCTAAAAAGCTTCAGAAGCTGGAACTTGAAAACCTCGGAATTCACCAAATACTAGGGTTGATAATTTTAAAGATGTCGGCGAACAATCCGAGTTTCGACTCCGAAGTCGAGATGATTCCAATTCCTATTTCTAACGTGTCTCATGATGCACTAACCGCCAACACTACCGCCAATCCGTCAAGTCCTCCACTCGTTTGCCTACTTCGTTTCGCCGGTGTCTCAGCCTCCCGCGCTTTCATGGGATCCATTTTAGGCTACGGTAACTTAATTTTTTGTTGTTTTAATATTTTATTTCATTATTTTCTTTCTTTTTTTGTTTAGTTAGTTAAGTAAATTATATATGTGTTGGTTTAAGCTGGGGTATTGTGACAATTATTGCGACAATTCAACGACCCCGTTTGGCACTAATGGAATGTATGGCAGCGCAGATTATGTTTGTTAAGATAAAGTAAAAATTTTGTTTATTATGTTGTCTAGTACTGCAAAACATGCACGAGAGTTGTTTTGTAGTGCTCTTCAGATAATTTTTCGTTGCGCGTGGTTTTCTGTTTTTATTCTTTCCTCTATTTCAGATATCAGTGAAAATTTCTAGTAACGATAATTTAAATACACTAATTTGAACTATGATTAAGGTGAATTCCAAAGGCCAAGTTATGCAAATATCGTAATTTTTGTTGTGGGCTTTCACCGGTGGAGAAGTTATGAAAATATCCTCGAATATGTGTCTCAGGTTCAGGATTAATTAAAAAGAAAGGTTTGAAAGGATCATTTGCTGATGCAAGGTCTTCTGCTAAGGTATGGGTACTTTAACTGTTGGTCAACTCGCTAACTTTTTCATCCATAACTTTATGGCACGGATCTTTTATCTCAAGTCTTTTTTATATTACTTTCCTTCCAGAGATATGTAGTTTTGTCTGCAGTTCACAGTTTAGTTGTATGCTTTTTGAGGAGGTTGCGGAGAAAAGATGATGGTAAGACATCTTCAATTGGAATTAACTTCTTTGAACGATCATTCAATTTCATGCGACTTCTCTTCTTTCTCTACAGTCATCAATGCAGGAGTTGCGGGATGTTGCACAGGTCTCGCTCTAAGCTTTCCAGGTATCTCGAACTCTCCTCTCCTCTCCCTTCCCCCTCCTATTTGAATTTTTGATATATGCACCCTTGCGTAAATTATTTATAACCAATTTAGAGAATGACTTAATATGTTTCAGAATTCTCAAGCTCCTTTGCATCTTAAAGTGTCTTAATGAAGGCCAACACTTTACTTTCAGCAACGCCATCTTGCATTTCTTAAAATCATTTATTACTGTTCAAAATAATACTAAATTCTGCTTTATTTCAAAATAAATTTTACTTTATTTGGGAGCCTCCGAATCTCAAATCCGTCCTCATTATTTCCTTGTGTCTGGCCTTGCCATGCTGCTTAATAATGGCTTCCAAAGTGACCTCAAGATTAGGTCGACTATTATGGTGTGCTTCTGGTGTTAAATTGCATCACTTTTTCCATGGTGGTGAGTTATTCAGTTTGTTCATGCATGTATATATGTGCGACTGAGGGTGGGGGCATTGCAGCATCTCGACAGTGTCCAATCTGTTGGTATGAAAATTTATCTTATTTTGCTATTTCATCTTTCCAGGTGCCCCAAAAGCTCTACTTCAAAGCTGTCTCAAATTTGGTGCGTTGTCGTTTATTATTGGAGGTATGAACAAGCTGCAGCCTGCACTTGCTTTGCCAGCTTCCTCGGGTGTCAAAAGAAGGCCCTTCGATGTGCTGACTCCTTTGTCAATCCCCCTTCCTAACGAACTTAAGGAGTCTTTTTCATCTTTTTGCCAAACTCTGAGAAAATGAGGCAATCTTTAATCTTATGTAGGGTTTCAAAAACATAACTAAGCCCCCGTTTGGTTCGGATTAAAATTTGATTTTAATCCAAGTCAAGGTCAAACAATCAATATTAACCACATTTTTTATGTGTCCCACAACTTTTCAACCACACATTTCAAAAACTTCTATCAAAATCAACAAAAAATTTAATTTTAATCACCACCAAACACCCTCTAAGAAAAGAAATGATATAAAAGTTATTAAATTATACTCTAATCGTGTTTCCTAAAATAAGAATCAAATAGGAAACTAAATGATTAAAATCCCTTTTAATACTCCAGCAGTTCTCCCCGATCGAGAGAATCCGACTCGGGGAGGATGGACTACAACTTGTTAATCAAGAAGGTCGATCTTTTTTCTGGCCAAATAACAGTACCGTGCAAATGTCAAACAACTGAACTTACCAAGGAAGGGTGATCTTTCCTTTTTGACCAAATAACGGAACCATCTATATGATGACAATTGAAATAGAATATTAGTCTCAAACATCCGAGTCGACCAATGGAGACGATCTTTTTTTTTTTTTTACCAAGGAGCGATAAAGAAGCCTAATAAGCAGTAACATGTATAACTCATCCACGAAATTTACCAAGGCATCCCACGTGATGAACACAATGCACTAGCACAGTAGACTGACCCGGAAAAATAACTAAATGCAACTCTGGTAGCTCTAAAGTGCCCCAATAAGGAAATAATTTTGCTAAATTGAAAACAAGACCTTGATTTAAGTGCAGTGGCCAGTCAAATAGATTAAGGTCAAGTGGGTGATTCCATTTTATCTTTACATGTTTTGAAAATTGTGCCAAGGAGATACGTAACAAGGCCTAAAATTCACCATGGAAGTATGTGTGCCTAAATTGTGGGTTAGGCTTATAAGTTTCATGATTGAAAATAGTTTGTTTTTGAAATTCGACATGAAAGTCAACAAAGTATGGAGCTAAAGCAATGACATTGGAAAACATGGGAACTCGGGAAGCATCACAATTGTAACAACTCTTTGAAGTGTGTTAGACATTCGCGAACAGTAGATGTTACTTGTCTATAGTGTAAAATGAATTGAATTAGCAATTGTGTTCTATAGTACATAGGAGCATATTTATTACTTAATATCCGTTTCATCTCATCCCACAAAGTAACAAGATGCTAACCTAGGTTATCGTAGAAATGACATCCAATTGCACCTAGCAAACTCGACAAGTGCCTATCATCATGACAAATATGACGAGAACCACTTAAATTGTGAAAGTCAAAAAATTGTTCAAGAGATCAAGAAATGATTTGAATCCAATGAGACCATCGAAGTCCCATAAGTGGAGTTCAATTTGCCTAGAAGCAGAATATACATTCCTTACAAGGTGTCTAGATGGTGAATAATTGGATGGGAACGTAACTAACCGAGGGATATATTGTAGGTGTAACTGTTTGTAGTATGACATGACATTTTTGTTTTTTATATCTCAGATGTCACTGGCCAAACACATAAATAGAAAGTATAGCTTCCAAAAAGCAAAATTGATATAGCTTATGAGAGTTAAACGAGCTGTTGATTGTGCTGCGCTTCCCAAATTCCGAATATAATTGAAGGAGATTAAGCAATGCCCAAAATATTGAAATTTTCGGCCCAAATATAATTCTCTGAGATCATATAACCAAAGAAGTTTTATCATGAAACCTCTGCAAAAGATCTAATCGTTTCTCCTTGCACAAAACAGTCACTTCTAGAACTAGTGGGTGGCGTGAGCCTTACACTGAAGAATGGAGCTTGAAGTAACTGGTGAGCATGGTCAGAGAAGAGACCTGAAGGCACTGATGGCACGCATAGTAGCAAGCTGATGACTCAACAATGGGGAGTATTCTGGTATTGAGAAAACTGGAATATGGCTGGTGTTTTGCTACAGATGATGCAAGTAATAGGCCAATTCCAAACAAAATCCGTTGGAAATCTGAAGAAGTCCACTGATGTAAATAGAAAACAAACTCTACTCCTCAAATGGAGTCAGCTGAATTAAGAAGGCGTGCTGACTGAACAGGGGTGGCAATGGCGATGGAAGACTGCTGCGATCTGAATGCAGTGGGGCTGCACCATGGCTTTCCAGCAGTTGACGATGACAAAGTAAGGCAAGTGTACCGACGGAGAGATGGTGTTGTCAGAGTGGTCGATTGAGACTAGAAGCAATGCTTCATGAAGACTGCAGTTGAAACTGAATTCAAAACTGAAAGAGAAGATATTCTGTGTATTGTGAGATGGTGAAGCTGTTTAATGGGTGTCGACTAAAGCAGAGACGGTCATTGGAAAAGGAGATTGCGAAAACTGGATTGTGATGGCAGTAAGTGTGTGGAGGCAGAGGAAATGGAAAAAATAGGTGACTGTGGCGTGTTAGTTGTAGTAGCGGTGACCGATAGAGTTTGGTATAGGTGCGTCGAGCGTCTCAAATGGTAAGCTGGCAGTGTAAGGAGAAGAAGATGAGTGCAACGGTGGTGGGTAGGTGTGGAGGAATGACTTCGTTGTGGGAATGCGGCTGCCGCGAGGGACTGTGCGGAAAGGAAGCCGGCGATGGGGGTAAGGTTTTAGTGGTAGGTTGGGATGGTGGTGGCGGACTAGTGGACTGAGGTAGATAGAAGCGACGAAACGCGGGTTTGGGTTGTGTGGAATGTGGGCAGGATATGAGGTAAGGTGGGTTATGGTTCGAGCTATTGAAATGTGGGATTGTTGGTCAACTAGTTCGGATATTTTGGGTGTTCTGGGGAAGACGCTGTATAGGGTTTGGGCCAATATGTTTTGTAGGCTAGTGCATATGGGAGGTATGGTGAGTGGCTTTTGGAATATATGGGCTAAGGCTTAATGGGACATTGGATATATTATTTGTGGGCTTGGGTATGTGGGTTGTGGGTTTTATAGGTTTGCGTTATACGTGGGTTGTGTTTCGAAAGAGGAAAATATGAAATGGTTTAGGTTATTTTTTTGTAGGTAGAGAATTTCTGGACAACAACAACTATTTTTTATTTTTTTGAAAAACCGATGAAAGAAAAATCTAAAACTGAACTTTCGGACGTGATCAATGTTGGGAACTGAATCAATCATGCGCAGCGAAATTAAAGCAATATTCAATTTCCACCAAGGATC
>CAIGRP010023915.1:0-11857 GCA_903798385.1 Fraxinus cuspidata | reverse complement strand
TTACAGCCAGTCAGAAAAATTGGGTTGCCTTACAATCTACATCAATCTTCTGCTACGGATGTGTCCAGCCGAGTTAACTATGCGACATATGCCTAAGACGCCTCTCGAGATTGTTAAAGAAGTGGGACGCAGTGTATGTCCAGTTGCTTTTCGATTTTTTCAAGATAAACAAGAGATGATTGAGCAAGCAAATGACAGTCTTGCGATGGCTGCCCAACGAATGAAGAAGTATGCTGATCAGAACATAAGGGATGTCGAGTTCTAGGTTGGGGATAAAGTCATGTTGAAATTGACTCCCTAGATTTGGAAAAACATTAGTAGNGACAGTCTTGCGATGGCTGCCCAACGAATGAAGAAGTATGCTGATCAGAACATAAGGGATGTCGAGTTCTAGGTTGGGGATAAAGTCATGTTGAAATTGACTCCCTAGATTTGGAAAAACATTAGTAGCAAGACCGTACATCGTGGGTTGGTTCAAAAATATGATGGTCCATTCGAAGTAATCAAGCATGTTGGGAAGGTAACATATCGATTGAAGCTACCTGATCATTTGAAGGTTTATCCTACTTTCCACGTGAGCTATCTGAAGCATTTTAGTGAAAGTCTGGTGGGAAAAGATCGTTTGCAGGCCAAGAGGGCTCCTCATATGATTAGAAAGCAGTATGATAAGGAGGTGGAAAATATTATGGGTCATCGAACAATGGGGGCAAGTAAGAAGAATAGAAGAACATACTATCTTGTCTTGTGGAAAGGTAGTATCGGGGTCGATGCAGCCTATGAAATGGATGTTGACTTATAGCATTTCGAGGACTAGGTGAAGGAGTATCTTGATTCTCTTCCGATGAGGACATTAGACTCTTCTCGTGGGGGAACGTTTGTCAGCCCCTCAAAGGTTGGCATGCGCAATAGCATGAGCACACCTTGCACTCATGTGAGGATATTGCAGGTTAGTGTGTTGACGGTGCACACTTCGGATTTTGGAAGCAAGGAAAATGTGGGCTTCAATTTTTGGCTGGTGTCAAAGTGTTGCAGATTTGCAAGGCATGAGCTGATCCAGCTTGCTGATAGTGGGCTTTAGTCTACACATTCGGGTGTCCAAATTGGGCACATGTTTGACACATGTGCTGGGCAATTTTCGTGATCCATACAAGTGGGAAGCATGGGTAGTTGCTGGGAATGAATGTGGGAATCATTTTCTAGCAGTTCTAAGCCAACTGGGTTGGTTTATCCCTTTTGCAGTTAAGGGTGTTAACTGCATGCGAATTTTAGCCTATAAATTAAGAAGGCTAGACTGATGAGGCACAGAGTGTGTTGTGTTCATTCAGTATTCTTTCATTTTCTTATATTGTTGTAGAGTAATAAACGATTTGAGTTTTACCCGTAAATCATTGTGTTCTGTTTCATTGCTGCCTTTACTTTCATGTGTTCATTGTGCAAATTCGTATGGGCTGACTGAATGTAACCTCAGTGCCATCATAGGCAAGAATTTGGTTAAGTATTTTTACTATGAATTCGTCCCTGTGATATTGTCCCAGTCCAACTCGGCCCTGCAAAGTTATCATTCTTATTGTGATGGCATTAAGATATCACATCCCAGTTAGTCAATTCTTATATAATGGCACACAATTCACGCAACTAAATGAAAAACTAGGAAATTTAAGTAGAAGTATTTAAGAGAACTTTTCCCAAGTTTATTACTCCACAATAAAGGAAATTTAAGAACATGAAGGGTAAACACACACTACATTTTGTTGCTCAACATTTAGTTTTCTTTAAAAAAAAAAAAATAGAAGTAGTTAACACCCATAAATACTTGGTTCTTATATGAACCAATGAACTAAGGCTAACCAGCCAAATAAAACGTCGATAATGGCTGAGAAAATCGACCCACAAAGTCTTGCACTTTCACCTAGTAGAGGAGCCTGCATATTGCTTTACAGTTATTTTCCATGTGCAATTAACCTACGAGAAACCAACTTACAATTTTAGTTCATGTAAGTTGACTTTGATTGTCTTTCTCCTCCCAACAAAGGGGTAATTCCATCCATGTAATGTTATTGCCATCAAGTAAATTAGCAATATATGCATTCATTTCTGTCGAATGCAAGCACCACAAGAAATGTTACAGCAAGTATTGATGTAGGCTTGGCAGCCTCATGGAAATTCAACATTTCTCATGAGATGTTGCAACAAAACAAGATTCTCAAGGTGATTAGATGAATCTCTTGAAGATTGCTTTGAGATGTTCAACGGGATTGCTGAGAATAAGGAGGACTACAAAAAATTCTACGAGGCTTTCTCAAAGAATTTGAAGTTAGGTATTCATGAGGATAACAAGAACTGGACTAAATTGGCTGATTTACTCGGGTACTACTCGACCAAGAGCGACGATAAAATGACTAGTTTGAAAGATTGACCGAAATGAAAGAGGGCCAAAAGGACATCAACTATATTACTATAGAGAGCAAGAAAGCAGTAGAGAACTCACCCATCTTGGAGCGGCTCAAGAAGAAGGGGGTACGAGGTTCTTTACATGGTTGATGCCATTGACGAGTATGTGGTCGGGCAGTACAATGGCAAAAATTTAATTGGTTTCTGCTACAAGGAAGAGTTGAAACTTGATGATGAAATTGAGAAAGAGAAAAAGAAAAGGGAGGAGAAAAACAAGTCATTTGAAAACTTGTGCAAGGTCATCAAGGACATTCTCGGAGATAAAGTGGAGAAGGTGGTGGTTTTAGATAGAATTGTGGATTCCCCATGCCGCTTACTGATCTACGATTAGACTGAAAACATGAAAAGGATTATGAAGGCACATACTTTGAGGATAATAGCATGAGTTATTACATGTCTAGAAAGAAAATTATGGAGATCAACCAAAACAAAAATCATGGAGGAGCTGAGGAAGAGAGTTGAGGCAGACAAGAATGACCAGTCGGTTAAGGATCTTATTATGTTACTCCTTGAAACTGCTCTTTTGACTTCTAGGTTCAACCTCAATGATCCCTATTGAAATAAGAAAAGTATGGAGAAAGAAGACGAAAGTGGAGAATATTTGTATAGTCTGAGGGTGTATAAACTGTAAAAGAGGTCGTCCTTCTATAAGAGGAGGAGGCAACCACAAAATGTAGCAATTACAAATTTATGTTAATTATAAAAAATCAGCCAATTAAGGACAATTGAAAAATTAATCTTGATTTAGGAAGATATTTCTAATTTGGGAATATATATTAATATATACCGACACCTTCCTCAAACTAAAGATGGGAGTGATAATGCCAACTTGAGTTATAAACTAAATCATGATGATGTCCACGAGGATGAGCCTTGGTAAAGATGTCAATAAGTTGATTAGCAGAAGCAACATAATGTAATCGAAGAGTATCTCGCCTGATATGATGATGAATGAAAAGATAATCTATCTCAATATGTTTTGTGCGCTCATAAAAAAATATTTTGATGTGCAATCTGAATCGCACTACAATTGTTACAATGAATAGAAGAATGCTAGTAAAGAAAACACCCATATCTTATAATAACCACCAAAGCCACAAAAGTTCAAAGGTATTATCAGCCAATACATAATATTCAGCTTCTATACTAGAGCGAGGACGAGTGTCAGCTTCTTCATTTTTTAAGAGATAAGACATGTGTTGAGCAAGAATCAGTATCTAGTAGTTGAGCGACGATCAATATCAGTGTCAGAATATGCTTGAAGGTCTAACGATAAGTGGGCAAAAACATAAATCCCACAATACAAAATCCCATTAATGTACAAAAGAATCCAGAGAACAGCATCATAGTGAGTAAAGTAAGATGAATATATAAATAGATTTACCAAGGTGATTGCGTAAGAAATATCTGAACGAGTCACGGTTAGGTAAATAAGACTTCAAACCAATTGTCCATAAAGAGGGACATCATCTAAAAGTTATCATTTGTCGGGAAGAAGCTTGACATCTGTCTCTAAAAGGCTATCCTCAATCTTATTATCAATCAGTCCATTACGAGACAAGAGCTCAGATACATACTTAGCTTGGGAAAGATAATATCCATCTAAGTAGGATGACATCTTAAGACCTAAGAAATAACTAAGAGAACCTAAATCTTTCATCTCGAACTATTGACTAAGAAACTATTGAAGTGCATGTATGCTAGAAAGATCATTACCCGTAATAACCATATTGTCAACATAAAGTAAGAGAAGGACAATATCGGAATCAGGTGAGTAATAAACAAAGCAGAGTCATATGCATTGAAAGTGAAGCCTTGTTGAGCCAACAATAAACTAAACTTGGAAAACAAAGCTCGAGAAGATTGCTTTAGATCGTAAAGAGCCTTTCGAAGTGGCAAACCTTTTGAGAAGGGTGCTCGAATCCTAAAGGAGATTTGAGATATACTTCTTCATCTAAATTACCATTAAAAATACATTCTTCACATCCATTTGAAATGGGCTCCATTGTCGAATAGCTGAAACTGCAAGTAATGATTTGAAAGAAATAAGACGTACAACAGATGCAAAAGTTTTCTCATAGTCAATACCATGCTCTTGGGTGAATCCTCGTACCACAAGACGAGCTTTGTGTCATTTGATCGATCATAATTTAACTTAAGCCTCTCTTAAAGGAAAGTTTGAGGACGCGACAAAAATCTGCGAAGAGTAAGATGAGCGATTTGGCTTTCCCATGGCGGACAATATGTAAAAGAATGCCTAGGCACAAAGGTCAGGTCGTTAAAAAATTGATCATTTTTTCTCGAGCCTTATGCCTAAACCGTTAACTTACGTACTATCCGCTATGAGAGAGTTTGAGCTGATCTTAACCTTCATGAATCTGTTTTCCGTCCCCAAGATTCGAAGTTAATATTTTTTTCTTAATTTCCTTTTTATTTTATAGTTTACCCTTACATTCTATTGCATGTCCCAAAAATTATTGGAAACAAATGATTTAATTTAGATAACTTTGATTTGTTAAATAAATCAAATTGAAACATAAGACTAAAATGGAGGTTAGTGTACATTATTGGAGTTAATTCTACAACGCACTATCCAACGATCAAGCTTAATTGGACCATTTTTCGAATGTAGTTGTCTAATTGTACCAATATTCAACTTAAGTCTCTCTTAAGTAAAAGGTCACGGGTTCGAATATTGGGGACGCGACAAAATCCTTGAAGGGTAAGATGTGCTCAGACTCTCACATATTGGACCATACGTAAGAAAACGACATGGGCACAGAGGCCAGATCGTTACAAAATCTATATTGTAGTCAATAAAAATAGGATGAGGAGACAGAGGATGTGACATGACCAAAGATATACTGGTGAAGAGCTTGTGCTCCCAAAAGTGAATATGATGGAAGATGCTTGGTGATGGGGTCATAACATTTGTGTTCAATGTCATAAAAATAAAAATAAAGAGACGAGATTGTGATTCAAGTTTGGTACGCTCATGATGTAGAAGTAATACAAAACAAACACAACCAAAAACTTTCAAGAGAGCGTAATTTGGTACCTTCCTGCGAAGAAGCTCATAGGAAGACTGCTTGTATGAAAGACGGTAAGAGTAGCTTCTCCTCAAAAGAATTCAGAGAGAGGCTTAGAGGAGAAGAGATCTTACAATGTCGAGAATATAAAGATGATTACGTTCTGCATGACCATTTTGCTGGGAAGTATATGGACAAGATTGATGAGAAAAAGTGTCATCTTCTTTAAGATTATTAAGAAAAGAAGTAGACATATACTCTATGGCATTATCAAATCAAAATATTTTGATAGTGCGATCAAACTAAGTTTCTATCATTTGCTTAAAACTACGAAATACAATCAACAACAAAGATGGATCATGTAAAGAAAAAGTAATGTGTATAGTGAATAATTATCGATAAAGATAACAAAATAATGAAACTCCTTTGCTAGGAGTAGGGATAGGTCTCCATACATCAGAATGGACAAGATCAAAGATGTAGTAGATAAAGAGTTGTTATTAAAAGATAAGGCTATCGGTTTACCAATTAACAAGATACACAATCAAATAACCAAAATTGACTTCTTTCTAAATAATCATTAGATGCTAAAGGCTGAACATGAGATAAAGATGTATAACCTAGATGGAATTGCCAAATACTGGAAGAGACAGGAGCTACAATAAGTTTGGACATAACATGAACTCAAAACTTGCAAGAAGGAAAGCTAAAAAAGACGACCAACTTTATGTCGTGTCCCAACTAGCGACCCATCTTAATTTGCACATCACAATCTTTGTTAAAAAGGTTAAAAGAAGACCATGCTCAACAAGTTGTCCAACAAAAAGAAGAGTAAAGGAAGTAGAGGTAATGATGGACCTAAAACGACTACCAAACATATAGGAACCATCAGTAGTGTAAATGACAATGAAAGGATTTACAGATTTTAATAATATAGAGGAATCAAAGGTCATATGATTGCAATAGGCTGAGTCAATAAACAAAGAGGCATGTACTTGAGGAAATGATCAAGGCACTGTGAGTACAAGATAAAATTGATGGACAATTGCCTCAAGATCAAATAGCTTAAGAATGACTAACCAAGAGCGGTAATTTGGTTTTTAAAAACTTTGTCAAAATTTAATCTTAAGTCAAGTATGTTAAGAGTAAGTAGATCAATTAAATAATAAAAAAAAATAAAATAACAATAAGTAAAAGCGAAGAGATGATGCAAACGATATAGTTATAGATGTTCGATCCAAACCAATGATCTATGTCTTCTGTTACCAAGCTCTGCGTCACAAGTAAGGCCTTTTCATTATGTTTATTGAATTATGGTGTAATCACAAACCCTTACAATGCTTATGATGACTTACAAATAAGGAGTACTGATTCTTATACAATATTGAATTTTAAAGAGACCTCAATATTCCCCACACGTTCACAGAAATGATTCTTCAATAAAACTTCTCTTTTAATAAATGATACAAATGAATTATGTAACAAGAGAGACTAACACTTCATTGAATATAAATAAATAATAGCTTAAATGTTAAATGAGAAAACTTCGATAAATGTGATGATTTAAAAGTTTGATTCAATCAATCAAAATCTTTGATATGAAGAAGTAGAAGAAATAAATGCTATGTAAGTTGAAAGAATGGCTCAAAATATTTCTCTCTTTAATGCACTTGAATAACCTTTTATCGATTGTAAAAGAAAACCTATTAATATAGAACAATTTGTAAAACTTTATGTCCAATTAAATGAGGGATCGGTCAGCGGGTAAAATATAGCCATTGGAGAAAAGAGACAAAATTCAGATGGTTAGATTTTGAACTGTTGCATATTCAGTCAACTTATCTAATTGACGTGTTCGCAGACTATTTTTTCCAATTTGGCCCCTTTCGATCTGATTCAAATGTTTTGAAAATGTGGAATAGTTTTTCAAGGTCAATGATGTTTTAAAAATATGATCTAAATTCAAATGTCATTTTGAAAATCATTTTTTACCTTTGATCAAAATATTTTATGCAAGTGATATCAAAATACAATTTGGTGCATAAAATAGTTTTTGAGCTTTTATGATTCATTGCTAAAGATCAAAGTTTTAGTACTTTCACATTTAGTCTAAAAGCCTAGCTTTTGATATTTATTTGAAATTTAGCTCTTAGGCTCTCGTCTTAATCTTTTTTTAAAATTTGACTTTTAAACTCTTATCTAGAAGGATTTTGTCTTGAATGATTGGAAGACTTGAATTCGATTTTGACCTTCTTTGTGAGTCCAATTTGCAATAATAATATTGATTATGATATTTTGACAATGATCGATCGATTTATCATAGAATGTTTTGAAGACTATGATCACTGAAATTCGATTGTCAGTAAACAAGATTAACTTGTTTGTTATGATCAAAATATTAAGTTAAAGTCAATCATAGGTTAACAAAGATCAACTACAGTCAGGGATGATAAAGTAGTTGTATAGGAAGACTCCGAATATAGTAGGAACAATCTTGGAGGTAGAGGTATGTGTGCATCATCTAGCATCCTTAGCCTTTTTATTGGCATAATTAGAAATCATATAACCTTCTTCCTTACAATAGTGACATTGACCAATGAAACGATGTGGCTTGGAAGGAGCAACAATCACAACTATAGAAGCTGAACTAGGTGTAGCAGCCATAACTAGATCGGTAGAATGAACTCGACGAGTCTTTTTAAGTGTTTCATCAATATAAGCTCAATAAGAGCAACATCAAGTGTTGGCAATGTAGAGCGATTAATCAATGTGACTCTAGTATTCTCAAAGTCATCTCAAATATACATCATAAAACGGAACAATTAATGACTTTAATTCTTTAAGAAGAGTTCAGCAGATTTGTCATCGAAAAAAGTTGAATAAGCCTGAGAAAGTTGATCCCAGGGACTACTAACTTGAGAGTGAAACTTTGCAATGGATTAACAGGCTCTTGATGCAACCAACACAACTTGGATTCCAAATGAAATGGAGAATGACGTCACTAGAGCAATTGTATCGATAAAAATCCCAAGCAAGTTTGGCATTTCGAAATTTGGAAGAAGACTTTGAATAAAAGGACAGGGGTATTAAGGAATCACGATAAAATTCTACAATGAGTTACATTCCATATCCAAGACGCTCATTAAACATCTCCGCAGATTTCTTTTCAATTTTCATTGGCAATGTTTTGTCACAACATCACAATCTACGACCCATCAAAAGACCGACATTTGTTGGGCCCAAATATTGTAGTTAGTGCCATCCAAAATAATATCGATATGAAAAGTAATGTTAACATCATAAGTGGAAGCCATAAATGAATGATGCTAATCGAATCAAAGCAAATAAGGTCACGAATGTTCTTTCTGGCAAATGAATCAAGGGAAGCCCATGAATCGATTAGAGGTGCTAAAACATCAAAAAATAATTTATAGAAGCTTCAAAATTGATGAAAGAACATCAAGATCTAAGAACCAGAAGTGCACCAAGAGAAGAGAGCATCGTTGACTCTATTTCTGATATTAAACCATCAGAATTCGAAGAATAGTCACATACCATGTTGAAATAAGAAAAATATGTAAAAAGAAGAGAGAAGTGGAGAATATCTATATAATCTGAAGTGTGTATAAACTATATAAGAGGCCATCATTTTATAAGGAGGAGGAGACTACAAAAGGTAACAATTACAAATTTATGCTAATTGATGCTAATTACAAAGAATCAACTAATTAATGCTAATTAGACAAATCAATCCTGATTTGGGAAGATATCATTAAGTTAGGAATATATACTAACAATCCCAACACGTTTGCTGCAATAATATGTTAGAATAATTCTATTATGTGGGGTTTCCATTTGATTGCGAATTTTACGGATCAGATGTTGGTTTGCAATGATATTATGATTAAGCCCAGTATGTTAGTGATCACTTGGGTCATTGTCCACCTTACATATTTTACTATTTATAATGTAGTAATTTTAAGTATATGGTCCGGAATGTTGTAAACCCTAATTAGGGTTAGAGTCGATAATGGGCCGACTTTTTGATTTCCTATATAATGGCTAGGTCCTCTCTCCTCTCCATATTGTTTCCGCTTGCCCCATTGACGGCTGATTATTTTAAGAAGCAATGAGAAGAAGATCTAGCTGGTTATATTTATACATTATAATGTCTTCTACATGTATGAATTTCGAATTATCAATTAATGTATGTGATTCTTGTTCTTAGCATGATTATTGAATTATTTACGACAATTGGTATCAAAGCTACATGATAAGATTGGAATCCTTTAAACAACATTAAAAGTAAAATTCGGCAGCTGCATGAAGTCATCTCATAAAATAGCTTTGCTTTTCAATTTCCAACTTTGAATTATTAAATACCCAAATGATCAAAACCCACACCACTATCTCTCACTTCCATATACCATCTCGGTATGTGTACCCTTGCAACCAATTAATGTTGAGGATAAAGATGCCAATTTTCATGGTTTGAATTCTTTGTCTGGTGGAATATTATGTGTTTTCTGACCCAAGTCAGCAGTCTCTTTTGACAATTCTAATGTTTAAACATATAGATACGGACTTGAATATATGTGTGTATAATTTCTTTTCTTCTTGAACCATGCCCTCGTTTTCCCTCTCCTTGTCGTTGTATTGTTATTATTATTATTGCCGGAAACCCATGCGTATGTATAAAATAATCAAATTGCTGAGTTGTCTATGAATTTGGTATAAATTGCAATATGATTGTATATAATGTTCGCAGGTGATTTAATGTGAAATATATCATCCCTACCCTTCTTCTTCTTCTTCTTCTCACGTTGAATTGTTATTGTTATTATTATTATTATTAATTTGGATTGACATAGAAAATTTCGCCCATCCCATTCTTCTTCTTCCTCTCACGTTGATGGCGTATGGATTTTACTTTAGTTTGAATATGTGTTGAAGTTGTATTTTATAGCATTCGGGTTTTATGTTTTGGTTGTGTGTTGAAGCTGTATTTCGCCCCTATCCAGTTCTTCTTCTTCTTCATCTCACTGTTTTTTTTTTTTAGGCAAGGCTATTGTTTGGTAATTGATTTGGGTTGTTTTGGGGATGGGGGCTCTTCCCGCAATTTGTAATTTTTGAGGGCTTATCCTGCAATTTTAATTAAGGAGGAAGAATTTTTGTTGTAATTCCTAAAATTTTGAGGCCCCTCTCATAATTTTAATTTGAGGGGTCAATTTTGCAATATTAAATTTGAACTTTTAATATGGGATTTTAAATTTTGATCCATATATATTTCAATTTTGACCTAAAATCATAATTAAAATTAATGACTTTATAATTTTTGTTGAAATATTTTAAATGTCGTTTTTTGTCCATTTAAATTTCATTTTCATATATTGAAATTTAGTTGTCATTTTCGTCTCACAATCGTGTATGAATTTTACTTTTCATTNCTTTATAATTTTTGTTGAAATATTTTAAATGTCGTTTTTTGTCCATTTAAATTTCATTTTCATATATTGAAATTTAGTTGCAAATTTCGTCTCACAATCGCACATGAATTTTGTTTTTTCGTCCGTTGATGATTGTGATTATTATAATTAAATTTTTCGTGGGCTTCAAGTCTATCTTAATGCTTCCATTATGAGAAATATTTTGAAATAAAAGTAGGTAGTAGCTGTCAAAGTGGCACACTCATTTTTATTGATTTGGTTTTCTTTCAAAAAAAAATCGAGTTATATTTTCATGTTGACTGGTGGTGTTATCTCATAGGAAAGTGTTAATCAGACTCTAGTGGCATCTTCTACTATGTAGGCTGAATTTGTAGCACGTTATGGAGTTAAAATTCAAGCCGTTTGGTTAATAAATTTTATTTTTGGGCTGAAAGTTGTTGACTCCATCTCGAGCCCAATCGCTATTTATTATGATAATAGCGCATTAGTGTTCTTTTCAAGAAATAATAAAAGTTCCAGTGGATCGAAACACATTGACATCAAATATTTGGTTGTCAGAGACAAAGTCAAGGAATGGCAGACAAAAATAGAGCATGTTAATACAGAGGCGTGATTGTAGATCTTTTGACTAGGGAACTCACTTCTAAAGGTTTTATGACAAGTTTTGCTAATATGTGTGTTGTGGAAACCTTTGATATATTTGATTAGTGAGAGTTATTTATGTAAGGCAATACGTATGTTTTTCGGGTACAGCGCATTCCAATAATAAAATATATTTTTCCCTATCCATAAATTATTTTGAGCATGCATTTGACTTATGTCTTTTATTATGATATTATTTTGATCTGGAGATATGACAATTAAAGATATAAGATGAGTCTTTTAGAGACATGTGTCTTTATTTTGATTAGAAGCATTTTGATGATCGAT
>CAIGRP010023914.1:0-17790 GCA_903798385.1 Fraxinus cuspidata | reverse complement strand
TGGTATACCTAATCCTAATGAATTTTGGAAGTCAAAATCATGACATAGGACCTGTTGCATCCCACAAGCATGGTGGTGATCCAAAATCACCTAGTGTCAAAAAGCCTAAAAGCTGAGATGAACTGGTTCTGCCTTTCTAACTTCTAGCATGTGATCTAACTATTTGATGGTGATGTATGACTTAATACTAACCATATAGGGTACACTACATTTGGATGTCTGTACGATTGATATACTTGTGTATTGGTTGGTATGTTTTCTCCCCCATCCTAACAATGGGCATCTCAATTTTCAAAAAAGGGGGAGTAGAGTTTTTAAGAATTTTATTATGCATAGCTGAAGTTTTTTAAGGTGTTGTTTTATGGGCTGCATACTATCGATTTGATTCATGATCTGGGGAGAGTTTTGTGCGTATATAAAAGAACTAACTAAGGGAGAGTAGTTTATGTGCACTCAACACATACTCACTGAACTGGCATTAAAAGTCCAAAAGTGGTTTTTGAAATCAAGCTAAGCAAAAGGGAAAGATTGTTGGGCATATTATTTTTGTTGGTTACTTGATATTGAATGATTCTAAAATGTCAAGAACACGTGCCAAAAACGTGAATAACAAGATGCAGTCCAAGAAGTTAGTCAATTCTAAATGACTGGATGGTATAGTTTTCAACAGATTTCTGTGGCTACAAATTTTATTGCTCAAAACAGGAAGCAATCTATGGTTTCCTTATTGCAGCTAATACAGATTTTATTCATTATCATCCTAGATATTATTTGATTGGAAAAATATTTGAGTTTAAGGAATGATTGGTTTAATTATTAAACTTTCCTTAATCTTATTTATTACCATATCAAATAATATTTGATTTGATTCAAATATAATCTTACTGTGTTGTGATGTTTAATTTTAGGTAAGATGATCTTGCAACTTGGAAATAACTTTGCATAAGTAGGGCAAAACTTCAAAGCAAAATAACCCCGCCGTGAGATAACCAAAATTCTGCCAAGTGAACTTGCGGCTAGATATTCTATCATCTCACATCAAGTTCAATTGATGACGTTCATTGCAATATAATCTTATTGCAAAACCATGATCTTCAACCATAATTGAGGAAAACCTATTAGAGCTTGAACGTTATAATCTAATTCAAACGTCTAGTCACTTGGCGTGAGTTAAGATCCGCTAATCCTAATCCAAGTGGTGGTTGCAGGAAAATACAATAGTGAAGTGGCAATAAAGTTAAGACATGAGGGTTTGATTCTACTTTTACAACAGTTCCAATTCCAAGAGCTCAGATCAAATCGGTATTGAAAAGATGAAAAATTCAAGGAGCTTTTCTTTGCTTTTTATTTTTATTTTTTTGTCAATTTTGTGAAATTACAAATCGGGCCTATTGTATTTTATATTGTTCGATAATGGATTATTTTACCCGTAACATAGGTGCCGTGGATATTTCTCTTAGGGGTTTACCACATTATATCGGGAGTTTATAATTATTTACTTTCGCATTCTATTAAATCGCGTAAAACTTTAGAATATCCCCACTCGCTGCAGTCGGAGTTGCTTAAGTAACTATCTGTAAAATAGTCTGACTAGCTGGCTTGTATGAAAAGGATAATAAAGAAGAATTGTTTAATTAACTTAGGTTTTAGTTTTTACAAAAACATCTCCACTATTTATGTGGATTAATAAAAAAAATCTCACATAAGCAAAAATAGATAGTGTTTATACAAATTCCTCTATAATGTAATATGATATGAATTCTGTCAAGCTCTATAGCGAAAGATAAAACAAGCATTGTCTACAGCTTCATCAAAATTTAGAAGCTATCTTAAACATGTTGACTTAAGAAAATTTGTATTTCCTATTCAAATTTAAATGCAATTTTGTTTTTATTTTAAGAAAATAAAAAAACAGCTAATCATAAATTATTAAGTTGTAGATAGAATGCAAGGAAGACCAATTTTGGACTTGAGTACCTATTCATTAGAGATGTTGATGTTTCCATGGATTGCTAAACAAAGTTTGCATAAAATAGACAATATTTAAAAAATTCTACTCGAGTGCAATCTAATGTAAGCTCTATCAAATTGAAGTGGCAAAAGAAATTTTGGAGCTGTCTAAACTCAGTTAGACATGCTAACTTAGTAAAATTTACTTAGATGTGATTTTATTTTTATTTTAAGAAAATAAAAATTACCTACAGATCATTATTAGAGGAGCAGCTTGTCAGGTCTTCAAGGGCTGAGATAGGGTCAACCCTTCACGGCTTTAATTGCTTGGCTATCTATTGAATGAATTGGTGACTTATTTTGATTTCGAAATTACATTTAACGCTTCATAGTATTCATTTTAAAGTTTAAAAAGAATATACCCCTATGCTTTGTGTGGTCTAGAATTGAATATTCTAGATATTTACCCTCTTTTGCATATTTGCATCTTGTGTAAAAATATAGTAGGATAATATGTAAAAGTTGGTTCAATTTTACTTGGCAAAGATTATTAAACAAATTAAGAATATTGATTATCAAATTCATCCAAATGTTGTTAACTGCAAGAATTGAAGATAAAGTGAATCCTAATATCGTTGTTAACTTTAATGTTTCTCCAAAGCTTGCTTATTTAGAATGGAGATTATAATTTAGTTGAAAACATACAAATCTTTGAATATGTATTTATTTGGATTAAAATTAGGATTATTTAAATCCACGGTACTTATGCGATGCTCATAATAATCATATTTTATTTATCATTTTATTAGTTGTTCACCATACAATACTTGCCGCTTTAAGATACCAGCAATGTCATTTAAACGAGTACATATGCATTTGATCACTTTTATAACTGACTCATATATTTTGATCATTTTTAGAACCTAAGTGGATAAATCACACTCTAATTAGCTCACCTCATTTAAGAGATAACATAATTAATTGATCTGCAATATTATTTATTGGAAGTCATGCAAAAAATTTTGAAAATACATTCTTATTTTTTGTTTAAACGTTAAAATAACTTGATATGCTGTGATCATGTCCGCATCAACTTCCTTTGAAAATTCATTTATAATTAATTTGTCCCGGCAAAGGAAGAATACAGGACAATTAAACTTCACAAATTAGTAAAAGGAGTTTTATTATTGACACATTTATTCTGCTAAAAGTTAAGCTAATTTAATGCAGACCTTGTTCATCATGTAACCATACACTTGATTAGAAATACCGAAATTAAGCTATATTATACCATATAGTCATTAGGCTTTGATATTGCAATGGAAAGTACGGCAATTGGAGACACAGCGTCCCATCATCTCGTCATCTGCAAATTGCAAAAAGGAATCATCAACTTAGTATATATGCTGAGAAATCAAGAAAGGGGAGGAGAATAACGATATTATAGTGTACGTACCATCAGTGAACTTAGCACATTGATCGAGCATGCATCCAAGATTACAGTAGTGGGCTTTGCGTGAACTAGTCTTGGGAGGAAGGCAATGCACCGGACAAAATTTGATGCAACCAGCCACTCCTATGCCACTGCTTTTGCATTCTCTCATGCATTGCTCAATGCAGTTTTCAGGCTGTGGTATATGTTCTGGCATAATCTCATCAGATGATGCAGATGGAGATGCAGATACACCCAATAATAATATTAATGACATTTCAAGAATCATCACCAGCCATAGAACCAATAATCCCAATCCTCCTTTCCAAGCCTCCATCACCTCAGATTTATTTCCTACCGATGATTCAGTAGCACTAGAGAAACCCTCCATTTATAATCAAACTAGTCATGCTTGCCGAATGAGAGAGAGTACCATTTATGCGTACGTTGTTGCAGTTAGTTCATTTACTCCATATGATCCATGGAGATGATGAATTATCTGTGTGTCAAGATACCTAATTCACACTTACATCTTCCCCTATGCTGTTTGCTTGACTATACTAAGCCTACCTATGTTTCGCTCGTGTTCATAAATATTCTAGGCATTTTTTATCCTCACATTTCTAGATACTTACAAATACTACTCATTTATCCACCACTCATTTCTACATCTATAATTTAAACCAATGTATTTATAATTTAAACCCTTTATAAATTTAAATATTATTTGACAAGTTTCTTACTTTTTACAACATCAATAAAAATATCAATTAACGTAATGGAAAATTTACGTTTTCATCCTCAACCTTTACGAAATGTAACGAATCTACCATCAATTTCTTTTCAACATAATTCATCCCGACCTTTCAATTATATACCAGGACTCGTTATTCCCTCGATTTTGATCATTAAATAATGAATTTGTCATTATCTTTAAATAAACAAAATAATAAAATAACAAAAATAGGAAAATTGTAGATGAAGTCCCATAATTTTTCAAAAGAGTACAAATAAATCCCACTTAAAATAATCTAATATATAATAACACTTAAAAATAATTTAGAAAAATTTCATATTCCCCCAAACAAGCTAACCTACCCATCCGTTCAACACCAACCTCACTCTATCCGCACCTAAACATATGGTCTCTAGCTGAACAAAAAAAAAATACATTTTCATAAACATTTGTGATCTCGCCCCTCATCATCTCCACTAATTCGTCATAGGTGGTAGGCTTTTTATTGTGAAAATCCCACCAAAATTGGGTGTTCATGTTGAGACCTCCTTTTAGGGTTGAAAGTGGTGACCTTTTTCACAATAGGTTATCTCATCGGTGAAACAAGCTAGATAGTTCTATCGCGTTTTACCAGCTACTTGTCTCAAGTTTTGGAAGTGTTGGATGGGAACCTCACCTTACTTTTTGGATACATATTGGTTGAAGAATTGCCTCTTAAGGTTTAGCCAACTTCTGATGTTCCTCGAGTAGAGTTTTCTATACGACCTCTTAGCTCCTCCGTAAAAGGGTTAGGTGGAAGACTACACACTTTAAGATGCGTAAGGCACCTCTCAAACTCATGTGAGTCTTGTAAGTGTTGAGGTACTTTTCGAATCACCTCTTCCTTCATACATGGGGTTCTTGAGAGACATAAATTGACATGGAACATGGGCACTTCGTAGCTCCTAGGAGAAGAGAAGGTCGTCATTATCATCGTCAAGATCATAGGCGGTTGGGAGGTCCCCACTTGTTCTCTCGCTTCCTCCGCTGACCTTCTCTCTCGCTTATTTCTAGGTTGGGGATCATTTTGGAGCCTTTGACTTTGCATTTGTTCATGAGGCCTTTTTGTGGGAGGTAGCTGTTAGGGCCTATTTTACCTACCTCTGGGCAAATCTTATTGAAGATGTTGACGGACCTTTGAGATCTTTGTTCTAGTTCATGTTCAGGAAGAGCATTGTCCTCTCCGTAGAGCGGGTCATTCGCAAGTCGGATAGATGTGTAATTTGTGGATACATCTACTCCTAACTCTCTTTCAAAATGGTTGGTACCTCTTTTATGTCTATAGGATTAGGCCCTCTCACTCCACACCTTCTCCTCATCTTGCGTATTGAAGAAGCCTTGCTGAGGCATATTTTGGGGACATTTGATAACCTGCTTGTTCTTGCATTTGTACGAGGAACTGTTGTATGATGGAGTTCTACTCTGCTATGTTCATGATGTTGATTACCATTTGATTGACCTCTATATTGAGGAGTGCAGTAACCTTACCACCTTGACAATGATGGTGATGATGTCGACAATAAGTAACATTAATTCAAATGATCTCTTATTCAGAGACCTCCATTGACCACCTGAATGTATATAGTCTTCACTAGCACTCATTGCGGGTGGACTACTCTTTTATTAAAAAAAGGGTCTTCTGAGCAGACTTTTCTCTTCAAATCTTTTTTCGAAAGAATATAAATACCCAAAGCACAAAAAACACTTTGAGCCTTCTTCTTTTGAAACTTCAACTTGTTCTTTATTCAAGAACAAAACCTTTTCTGAGGTGTTAGTTGAAGCACATTTTTTGCAAGCTTTTTCCATTGGTTTGCTCGTGGTTGATGGTGTGTTTTTTCATGGACAGTGTCAATCTGTTGACCTCAAGTTTTGCATGAATAATGAGCCAAAAGATTTTGGCTACACCCGTGTCCACATAAACAAACTCTTGCACATTTGGACAAACTGTTAGTAGCACGTGGCCTTCTCCAGTGTTCGGAGAGGTGATCGAATGCACTCAGATGGTCAAGTTAGTCAAAGATAATAGTATATATGGGAGTAGAATGGTCGGAAGACATGAGCTATATTAGTGTATGGTCATTGGGGCTTACAAGATAATAGAAAACTGGAGAGAGCAATCTTACTTTTAGTATGTAAAATTTCAGAACCTTCAAATGGAAATAAGTGAGAGCTTTTATAGTAAAATAGTGGAATTTGTCACCATTGGATCAAGAGACACATGGCCCCATCCTGATAGCCAAGTGTATCATCATGGGCTTCATTCTATCAATCATAGGCTGATTTGCATTTAATGTTTTCAGAAAAATGGCCACCCTATAGTTTAGGTCTGACTTCTAAAATATAATTTGACATTTTAGCTACTTATAGTAGAGATGTCACATCAATCAATCATAGTGTTGAAGATAAAAATTAGATCAACAGATTCCTTTCACATAGTCAGGATTTTCACTTCCTAAATTTACTGATTTTGATGCTTAAATCAGATTAAGATAGGAACGGCTATTTCAGATGAAGATTTTGAATATTGCATGATTTTATTCTCATAGACATGAGTATTTTTCAGATTTTCCTCAAGGCTTCAGGAAATTTTGGTCATTTAGGAAAATCGATGGATGGAGGCTTCTTATTGGCTAACTTGTAATTGATTATGTTATAGTATCACATTTTATTCACTAGCATACTTGCATTTCATTCATTAGTCTTGAAGTTATACTTTGGACTTGCCCATGTTCATCTTAATAATAGTTTGTAGCCAGCTTGGATGGGATAATGGCTTGCCAGTACTTGGTGTGAATCTTTCGTACTTTTGTTCCACGTGTGTATTACTTATTCCTCGTAAAGAGAGTAAGAAGTTGGCGGAGCGCATTCCTTGGTTCAACAAATAGTCCCCAAAATCCAATTTTATTATTTATATTAAAGCCTTGTACTGTAGCTATGAGATTAATACCCTTAAAATTACGCTCAAAACCCCGAAAGCCCACATATTAATTTTGTCACTTTTTTGAGATTTTGTGACTATTTTGAGTTGTCACTTTTTTTTAATATTTGTCACGTTTTTAAAATTTTAATCACTTTTCATTTAATAATCTTTCTTTCCCTTTTTAACATAACACATGAATATTGATTTAAAGGAACATGATATGTCAATTTTTAATTTTTTGCTTTTTTTTGTTTTTTTTTTGTTTTTTTTTTTTTGAAAAAGGTTTTATGATTCTTTTTAATAGTGACTCTTTCAAAGAAGCGATAAGTGACATATCCTTTAGACTTCATTAATTTTTTATCAAATTTAATTTGAATGTAATTATGGGGATACACCAATTGTTTTATTGATGAAATTACGGAATGATAATAATGACAACTTAGTCTCTTTTCAATAATGTCAAAACTTAGCTTCTGAAAAAAGTGACATGTTGTTAAAAAGTAATGTTTACGCATTGACAAAGGTTGTGTGTGCATTCCTATTGGGATAACGATTTCAGTCATTTAGTCCTTTTATATTTGTTAACTTGTTTCTATTTGTCTCCATAACAGATGAAGATGTTAATTTTATCCATATCTTCAAAAAGTATATGAATAAAATTTTGTGAGACTTTTTTAGAAAAAAATGACACAGTACTTTTAAATATCACCATATCAATTAAGTCAATATTTGATTCATTTTACTTTAATCTATTTTTCATACTCACTTTTAATCACACATTCACATAATAAAATATTCTACACATAAACTCAGAATCTTTCCTTAATTTTTAACCACACATTCTCCAAAAAATAATATTCAAAACTATATTTTTTAAAGTTTAAGGCCACCAAAAAGTGACTAATTTATATGCAATAATACAAATAAATTGTTATATCATGTCAATTTTTAGTGTAAAGTAAAGTTTGAATTCATATTCATATATAAATTTTTACAAATACACATATATGCATCTATTTAATTGGTCCCAAAAAATTCAAATGAAACTGATTGTGACATTTTTAGATAAAAATGATAGAAAATGTCACTGTCAAGTTTTAGCACTTAGCTCAAATGCAAAAACACAAATAATGTGTTACATCATGTTAATTTTTTTCATGTAAAACAATGTTTGAATTCATATTCTTATATAAATTTTCACAAATACAAATGAGATAGACTTGTACATTTTAAGAAAAAAGTGACGAAGAATGTCACTTTCAAGTTTTAGCATCTCATACAAATAAAATATTATATCATCTTAATTTGATTTTTCATTTATATCAACTCAATCTAATTAATAAAAATCTGAATTTTAATATATACTAACTCAAAATTATTTATTTAAAGATGAAATTTCATATATGTTAGAACAGAAAAACTCTAACAACATTAAAATAAAACAAAATATAAACTAATTGAATCAAAAATCAGAAACATACAAACCTATAGATTTTAGTTGATTGTTTACAAATTTGGAGAAGAAAACTTTGAAGAAAAGATAGTTGAAACAGCCCTTGATCTTATTTGTGTTTGATTTATACAAGATTTTATCTTATGATTTCTATTTTATTTGATTTAAAGCTTGAAAGATTTCCGGTTTCACCTCTTTTTGCAGTCAAATGTTTACACCGTATTTCTTACATTTTAATTTTTGAATTGTAGTATTTATTTCTTAGTCCATGTTTATAATGATTTTTCAAAAGCACCCCAAAATTAAATGTATTTTTGTATGTACCCCAAACTTTAATATATTTCAGACTAATCACTAAATGTTATAAAATCTTTCATGCAAATCATCAATTCAGTTTCTTCTATACTTTTGAACTGAAAATTCTACATGTCCAAGTGCCAAGTCATAGGTTTTAATCAAAAATCCTATCAATTTGATGACTTGGCATACGAGTACATAGATCAAATGGCTGCAAATGGCTGCAAAAATATAAAATTGATGAAAATTAAATCAATAGTCAAAGCTTTGAGTAATTATATTAATAATTATTAAACTTATTTTCTTACGATAATAATTTATAAAGTTTTTAAATATTAAATTATAGCATGGAACCATTAAGTACCAACATGTCACCAAATGGCATTATTATTACACCAAATCAACAAAATTGGGGAATTAGAAGGTGAATTAAACATGTCTGGATGTGAAAACTGTTAAAAATTGGTTTGATAGATTGAAATTTGGTTAAGTGATAAAACCAAAAATTGGAAAAAGTAACTTTCTTGTCAATTTCGGCCAAATATTCGGACTTGATGCAATGGTCAAATTACAAACCTAAATAGATCAACTTGTTCTACTCGTCGAGTAGACCATTGTGGTATATTTGGAATCTCAAAACCAATTTCGGATAAATGAGAAATTGTGGTCCAAAATTGAAAAGAAAATAGAGGATGATGTCTCGAAAATTGACTAAGGTTGTTGCTAGCTTATGAGTGGACTGTCGCTCGAACAACAGGCCAGCTCGCTCGAGCGACAGGCTAGCGAAAAAGTCACTGTTTTTTATCGCTCGGGCGAGGCGATGGCGACAGGCTAGCGACAAGTGAATGATGCGACCTTTGGCAAGAGTTGCTGAGTTTAGGGCGCGACATTTTATTCACAATCCATCATCCTCTATATATATGACACCTTGAACATCTAAATCTTCACACCAATGATATGCAATCATATAACATTCATTATCTCTCATTTCTCAACCAAATTCTTGCATTCTTGTTGCATAAATTCTGAGTTTCTTCACTTTGCATACCGGAGTTCGTAAACCAAGTTTTGGTTCGCCATTTNTCTAAATCTTCACACCAATGATATGCAATCATATAACATTCATTATCTCTCATTTCTCAACCAAATTCTTGCATTCTTGTTGCATAAATTCTGAGTTTCTTCACTTTGCATACCGGAGTTCGTAAACCAAGTTTTGGTTCGCCATTTCTTGTGTGTTGAAGTGCTACTCATACAAGAAGATAGTCGTTGTATCTTGAGAATTGATTGCCATAAACCGCAGGCACCGTTGCGGGACAAATTCTACTTAAGGACAAAGTGTTCAACACTTGCCTAGACTTTAATATTATTTCTGTATACTGCACATTTTTTAAGATTCTTTTGGAGTCAATTTCCTACTGTTATTCTGTCGAAATTTCTACAGAATTTGGAAGTAATTTTTGAAGACCTCCGAGGTGTTGTTTGTCGCTCCATACTTTTTTTTATCCAACAATCTTAAGTTGAATTTTGTTGGAGTGAATTTGATCTTTGGTTAAATCATACGTTGGTTTAAGTTCTTCTACTCTTATATTGATTGTTGATCTTCTGTTTTATGTAAACATAAATGACTTCGGTTTTCAATACCGATACTACTTCGAATAAAACTTTGAATATGGGAACTTCGGAAGGAAGTGTTCCTAATGTGGTGATTGGTTGTAAATGCCCCTACCAATTCTGTTCCACATGGAGAGAAATCGGAGAAATTCAATGGGGCTGATTTTAAGAGATGGCAGCAGAAAATATTATTTTATCTCACGACCCTCAACTTGGCAAAATTCTTGAATGAAGATGCTCCCGCCGTACAAGAAGGGAAAAACAATAGGGCATCGTTGATTTCTCTATATGCATGGAAACATTCAGATTTTCTATGCAAGAATTACATTCTGAATGGATTGGACAGCTCGTTGTACAACATTTATAGTTCCAAGAAATCTGCAAATGAACTATGGTAGTCCTTGGAAAAGAAATACAACACTGAAGACGCCGGAACCAAAAAGTTCATTGTGGGAAAGTTCTTGGACTACAAAATGGTAGATTCTAATACCTCATCAGTCAGGTGCAAGAATTACAGGTTATACTACATGATATTCATACGGAGAATATATCTCCAAGTGAATCATTTCAAGTGACTGTAATATTTTCCTGGGACTACAAGAACTATCTCAAATACAAACGCAAAGAGATAAACATCGAAGAACTTGTAGTCCGATTAAGAATTGATGAAGACAACCGTAGTTTGAACAAACATGTTGGAAATAATTTACCACAAGCAAAGGCCAATGTGGTGGAATCTAACAACAAAAGCAAAAAGAGGAAGCATTATGTTGAGTCCCCAAGAAAGAACATAAAGAAGTTCAAGAGCAATTGCTATAATTGTGGAAAGGCAGGACATCGTTTTGTCGATTATCGCAAATCGAAGAAGCAAGCCCCAGCGAGCATCATCAAATCCGATACCATATCAAATGGTATATCGGACAAGAACGACGGTTGTATCCGAATGCAACAACGTTTGAAATCCTAGGGAATGGTGGGTTGATACGGGTGTTACTCGTCACATATGTTCCGATAAAGGAATGTTCACTCCCTATACTCCAACTGAGGGAGAAAATTTGTTCATGGAGAACTCCTCAACTTCAAAGGTTGAAGGACTAGGCAAAGTGATATTGAAGATGACATCAGGGAAGGAACTTAGCCTCAACAATATTCCTCATGTGCCAGATATTCGCAAGAACTTAGTTTCGGGTTCTTTGTTAAGCAGGAATGACTTTAAATCAGTCTTTGTATTGGATAAGTTTATACTTACTAAGAATGACGTGTATGTAGGCAAAGATTATGTAAAAGATGGACTATTCAAATTGAATGTCGTTACTATTGTACCGAATAACTCAATGAATAAAACGTCTTCTTCTGCTTATATTCTTGAGTCGTCTAATTTATGGCATCATAGATTAGGAATGTAAACTTCAATTTAATACGAAAATTGATAAATGGGAATTTACTTCCAAGTATGCATTTCAATAATAAAAAATGCGAAATATGTGTAGAGGCAAAATTGACCAAAGCACCGTTTCATTCACGAACCACAACACCTTTGGAACTTATTCACACGAATATTTGTGATTTAAAGTTCATACAAATGAAAGGTGGTAAAAAGTATTTCATCACGTTCATAGACGATTGTACAAGATATTGTTATGTATAATTGTTGAGAAGTAAAGATGAAGCATTGGAAATGTTAAAACATTATAAAACTGAAGTTGAAAATCAACTTGGAAAACGAATAAAAATGATTCATAGTGATAGGGGTGAAGAGTATGTTGTACCATTTGAAAAGTTGTGTGCAGAATAAGGAATTCTTCACCAAACTAACGCTACATATTCACCTCAATCTAACGGGGTTGCGGAATGAAAGATCAAACCCTTAAGGAAATGATGAATGTCATATTGATTAGTTCAGGCTTACCTCAAAACTTGTGGGGGGGGGAAGCTATTATTTTAGCTAATCATATCCTAAATAAAATACCACACAAGGATAAGGTCGAGTCTCCTTATGATTTATGGAAAGTTCTAAAACCTTTCTACAAATACCTTAAAGTGTAGGAGTGTTTAGCGAAAGTACAAATACCTAAGCCTAAACAAGTGAGGATTGGACCTAAGATATTTGATTGTGTCTTTATCGGATATGCTACTAATAGTAGTGCATATCGATTTTTGGTTCATAAATTCGAATTACTTGATGTACACGAAGGTACAATCATTGAATCAAGGAATGTTGTTTTCTTTGAAGATATATTTTCTTGTAGGGAAAATGAAATAAGTTCACACAAACGAACTTATGATGAAAAAAGATGATGGAAATCTTCAAACAAATGAAGAGCCAATGTGTAGTAAGAGACAACGAATTCATAAGACGTTTGGTCCATAATTCGTAACTCATTTGTTATAAAATGATCTTAGGACATTTGATGAAGCGAAATCCTTACCCTTCGACTTTATGGAAAAAATAGTAAATAGTGAAATTGAATCCATCATGAACAACCATACTTGGGAGTTGGTTGATCTTCCTCCGAGAAACAAAGCTTTAGTTGCAAATGGATCTTCAAAAGATATTGAAGTCGGATGAATCAATCAATAAATACAAGGCTAGACTAGTAGCCAAGGGGTATAGACAAAAAAAATGTCTAGATTTCTTCGATACCTATTCACCAATGACAAGGATCACGTCTATATGTGTCTTGATTGCAATCGCAGCATTGCATAATTTAGAAATACATCAAATGGATGTTAAGACTGCATTTCTAAACGGTGAATTAGAAGAAGAAATATATATGAAACAACCGGCAGGGTTTGTTGCCCTAGGAAACGAGAAGAATGTGTGTAAGCTTGTAAAATCGCTTTATGTAAATGTGTCTACGTTAAAACCACACCTAACGAATATGTGATTGTTTGCCTACATTTTGATGATATGCTAATAATTGGAAATAACTTGAATGTCATTTCCTCGGCGAAGAAAATGTTAACGAAACATTTTGACATGAAAGATATGGGAGTTGCATACGTCATATTAGGGATTAAAATCTCTAAGACATACAATGGATTGTCATTGTTTCAATTACATTAAATTGTCTGATATGAATTTTTCAAATAGGCATCGGACGATAACCCTATTAAGACACCAGTTGACTTGGGAGTATATATGGCCAAGAATACTGGTGCGCCCGTATCTCAATTGGAGTATGTACACGGTATAGACAGTTTGATGTATATAACTAATTGCACATGTCCAGATATAGCATAAATAGTCAACAAATTGAGTAGATTCACAAGTAATCCGAATGGTATAATCTCTATTCAATATGTTAGGTCAAAAGAGAATTTGGCGGATCCTCTGATGAAAGGACTTACTAGAGATCAAGTATACTATCTTTCGAGAGAAATATGCCTAAAGCCTATTGAATAAGAATCACTATAGCGAAAACCCAACCTTGTAGATTGGAGATCCCAAGATCTTGGTTCAATGGGACTACTAAGCCATAAACGATTCGGGGTAAAGCACTTATTCCCATTCCTAAAGTGTAAAAGTGATATGGTAAGCATGTATAAGAATAAGTGAAAAACTTTTAATGATTTCTATACCTTGAAGAAGAAAGGTAGGAGATCACCTATGTAAGTGTAAAGTGAGGTCGCTTTTACGAGAATTTGAGGCTTAATTCTCCGAAAGCACTTATGAAACCAAGAGCTGTTCAGGGCAAAGATGGACACAACCATGAGAACCAAAATGGTTAGATGAGATATGGTGTTGGTACAGTTACATGAATTTACACGAACGGCTGAATGGTTCAAGATATCGCGTTCACCAACTAGCCTAGTAAATTCGATTGTATTCAACTAAGGAAGGTTCAAAGCCACAAGCCACATATCATAATGCTATGACTTGTCGTACGAACTCCGTTGTTAGAGTCTGTATTCATTTGCGGGGCAAATTTGACTTAAGGACAAAGTAGGTACCATTGCGGGGCAAATTAGACTTAAGGACAAAGTATTCAACACTTGTCTCGACTTTAATATTATTTTTGTATACTGTACATTTTTGAAGATTCTTTTGGAATCAATTTCCTACCGTTACTCTGCCGAAATTTCTATAGAATTTGAAAGTAATTTTTGAAGACCTCCCGTGCGTTGTTTGTCGCTCCATACTTGAAACTTATCCAACAAAAACTTTAGCGACTTTAATTTTGATCAAGTTTAACTGACACAAATTGAATTTCATAATAAACTCATCATGCAAAATCACATATAAAACAAAATATATCATTCTCAAATAATTTTATTGCAATCCGATATTTTAATAACACCGTACATGTGCAATATGTGAATATTATTACTGAAAAAAAATTTGTTCATGCAATCCAAATTAGTAACATTTACTTTCTGCAAATTCTATGTGCAAAACCAAATTTCACGTAAAAATCAACACGATGTAATCATGAAAAAATGTAAAATTCCCTTTTCGTTTTTGATACAAAATCAGAAGACAAAGAAGAAATAAACTAGAGAAATCAATGATAAATATGTCTTTAGAATGTTGGAAATTTTGGTGCATAAATAATGTTCCTTTTAACCAAAAGCACACGCATGCATTTACGATAAAAATCACAATTTACTAGTGGAATATATCTGATAGAGTTATGACTTACCGAAATCATGATAAGTTTACAAAAAAACATGCAAAATGACAACTTACCGATATTTAGAAATATTTAGAAATTAGAATGAGATGAAATAAAGCGAGGTACACTAATGCAAATCTCCTTATGACATATTTCATACCTTTTAACATAATCAAATGGACACATATCTCTCAACATACAATGCAACTCCCAAAATTAAATCGTATGATAAACTCACTTTTTATTTTTTAACAATTATTTTTGCTTACCAAATGTCCTCGCAATTTTTTTTATATTTACTTAATAGATATAATATCTTTTAAGTTTTCAAAGTAAAATCTTCTTACATTCGTAAACTATCCATATACCTAATAACTAAAAGTAATGCCTTTAAAGTCCTCTAACCCAGTATACCATTTGACTTGCACGAGCAAATATGTACATATATACATGGTGGATATTGTAAATAAAATTTTTGGTTTTTGCTATTTTAGGATGTAAAGAAAAATAATGTAAAAAATATTTTTTTCAAATTTTATTAGCTTTTTTTTTAATATAAATTTGTTTTAATTTTCTTTGATTTTAATTTTACAGCTGATTTCAAATGTTTATTTTTAAATAAAATTCTGCTGAAAAATAAAGTCTTGGAAAGCAATATTATAAATATTTTGTCTCGGAAAAAAAAGTTGTATAAGTTCAAAACTTGTTAGAAGTCTACATATTCTACTGAATGTCTAGACTATTCGGACCTTATATATTATTTCTTCGATGATATGCACAAAATATGTGTTCACTTTTCATAATTTAGGTTATATGAAATGTTTGAAATTGATATATGAATAAAAAGGTAATTATATTTCCAATATGTTCGGATTTTATGTCAACGATATATTGTTTCCTCATCTAGTCATGATTTGTGAGAGTTTCAAAATATGATATGTCCTTGATTTTGAAACATATATCTTGATTCTTCAGTAATATCCTAAAAATATCGTCTACCAACGCACAAAATCAACTTTTTGATGCTTACTGAAGATTATGTTTCCATGATCCATTTACTGTAGTATTTGTATTGAAAACATATTTAAAAGGTTATTCACATATTTCTATATTGCGAACTGATCGAATGAGTATCGATACTCATATTATACTAAGTAATTATAACATGACATATATTAGTGGATAAAATTTTAATTCAAATGTTAAGACCCACCATAAATTTATCCATTAATAAATTAATATGTCAGCTAAGAGCATAAGTTTAGTACTGGTACTATTAGATCATTCATGTTTTATGTTACAATCTACCTTATTGTGTTTGTATTTATAAATATCTTCTAGATAAATATGTTGCAAGAATTACTTTGAACGAAAAGTTTCAAGCTTGTCTAGAATTTCTGAAGAGGAGACTTGATTCAAACAACATACCAATTCAAATTGACAATGCAATCTTTAATTTGGTGTATGTTAATTAATGCATATGGAAATCTAAGATTACAATTGGGATCTGAGATCTACGTTCTGTTCATCTTTTGCCTTCTCATAAATGAATTTCACCTCTGCATGTTCTTATTTTTATTTTCCGTAAGTGTACGATATTATAAATAAGTAACAAAGTGAACGTGAGTCAAGTATCAATCCCACGTGAAACAAATATATATAATCCTTGTTCATCTAACTCTAATAAAATGTAAACACTGTAGAGACGAAAGTGATGACTAATCTAATTATCTTACTAAATTAAATGGTAGGAAACATTATGAAAATAAATTTAATTGATGAATCGTTACATTCTTCCATCTTAATATCAATTCGTCAATATTTATTTGGATATGAAGATCAATTTTCATATGTTATCTAATAATGTCTCTTGAATAGAATTAACGTAACCTTGATGGGTTATATTCTGGTTCTTGCACTAGGCGTTAGTTTGAATTTTTTTATTTTGCCTTCACAACACATACGTCTCTCTCCTAATAAACCAACTCAAGTTCTATGCAGTTGCTGCACTAGTCATCCATATTACATGTCCAAATATAGAGAATCCTTTGATAAATGCATGAAAGTGGTTGGCCTCAACCTCATCATCGTGTTGGTGAGTATTCGTGTCTACTTTACATAAGTACATACGCATTATATGTTCATGTATTTATGTACCTCTGTACATATATTTTTCTATGCACTGTTTCATTTATATAAGAGTTGTGTTTGATTTTAGAAATTAAAAGAGGTGTTAATTTTGTCTAGTAGACTTACGCTTTTAGACAATTTGTCTAATAATATGCTAAAATTTATGGGAAAATTTTTATATGTAAAAATTGAAACAATCTCCGGTTGGTGCGATGATTACTCCCTACCTTTTAATTATAAAGAAAGCAAATCAAAGAGTCATGTAGTTTTGAAATGTATGTGACTATTCAAAAAGGTACATGATGAAACGTGTGACGCTGTGACAGTGTACAATCTATACCATTAATATGAAAATGTGTGAACTAATGATCACATTCATTTATGTGAAAAGATGCAATCATCAAAGAGACACAAAAAAATCTATAAATATGACCCTCTTAATTTCATTTTCTTCGTTCCAAATCAATTCCAACTAATTGATTCCTAATAGCTTCTCTCTCCAAAATTTATCAAAATAATTTTCAAATAATTTTTGAGTTTCGAGTTTGATATTTATTACAGACATTTATGTCAAAAGGTGCAATCATCAAAGAGACACAAGAA
>CAIGRP010023906.1:0-15417 GCA_903798385.1 Fraxinus cuspidata | reverse complement strand
AATAAAATAATTGTTATATTTAAATTTTAGACTTTGTTTGATTTTCTTTTTTTTTTTAAATACATTTTTCTCTCTAATTTCAATCGCACATTTTTCAATAAAATAATATTACATACAAATTCAAAAAAATTCTTCATTTTTAACCACACATTCTCCATCAAATCACTATTTCAAAATGCATTTTTTGCAAAAAAAAAGGTATCAAATGAGATTCTTAATATTTTATTGATGAAAATGGTCGACGATCCACGGTCGCCCGTGCTGACTCGAAATCCTTGGTTGGCCGCTGCATGTACCTACTTTTTCAATTTTGATGTGCGTATTCTGTTACATGCACTAGAACTCCATGACAACAGATTCATTTACTAAAGTGTTACCACCCAAGGCCTTTCACGAACACATTACTCACATGGGTGTTGTATGTTTTGATCAAATGCTAGTTTAATAGTAGTTGGTATTTTGGATATTGTCTGTTTAGACACATGCTTTTGTCTTTGCACATTCAGTTTATTTTTTAAAATAAAATACTTAATAAAGTATTCAGATTTCACTCTGATTGAAGCTTTTAGTTTGATCTCACAAAAGAGCTATATCGATAAGATTTTTAAAAAATTTAGGATGAAAGATTATAAACCATTTGATACACATTTTCCTGCATATAAATAATAAAATAATTGTTATATTTAAATTTTAGACTTCGTTTGATTTTCTTTTTTTTTTTTTTAAATACATTTTTCTCTCTAGTTTCAATCGCACATTTTTCAATAAAATAATATTACATACAAATTCAAAAAAATCTTTATTTTTAACCACACATTCTCCATCAAATCACTATTTCAAAATGTATTTTTTGCAAAAAAAAAGGTTTCAAATGGGATTCTTAATATTTTATTGATGAAAATGGTCGACGATCCGCGGTCGCCCGTGCTGACTCGAAATCCTTGGTTGGCCGCTGCATGTACCACTTTTTCAATTTTGATGTGCGTATTCTGTTACATGCACTAGAACTCCATGACAACAGATTCATTTACTAAAGTGTTACCACCCAAGGCCTTTCACGAACACATTACTCACATGGGTGTTGTATATTTTGATCAAATGCTAGTTTAATAGGAGTTGGTATTTTGGATATTGTCTGTTTAGACACATGCTTTTGTCTTTGCAGATTCAGTTTATTTTTTAAAATAAAGTACTTAATAAAGTATTCAGATTTCACTCTGATTGAAGCTTTTAGTTTGATCTCACAAAAGAGCTATATCGATAAGATTTTTAAAAAATTTAGGATGAAAGATTATAAACCATCTGATACACATTTTCCTGCATATAAAATTGAAGAAATGGAAATGTAGAAAATTTCGTATGCTTCAACAATTGGAAGTTTAATGTATACTCATGTTTGCATACGTCCGAATATAACATTCATTGTTGGAGTGTTAGACAAATATTTAAGTAACTCTGGAATGGATATATGGAAAGCATCCAAGTGTATTATTTGGTATCTATAGAGAACAAAGGAGTACATGATCACATAAGAAAATCAGACCAATTGGAGATCATATGATATTTTGATTTTGATAATGGAATATGACTACGAAATTTTGTCACTAGGTTGTGCATTATAAATGGAATTGAAAGACCACTTAAGTTATTTTGTGACAATAAATCAACGATCTTTTATTCCAATTATAGCTCAATGATATCAAAGTTTTTAGACATCAAGTTCTTGGTTGCTAAGGAGAAAAATCAGAGGGGTTAGGTTTCTATATAACATAAGAGACAAACTCCATGATAACAGATCCATATATTAAAGCGTTACCACTCAAGGTCTTTCATGAACACATTACTTACATGGATGTTTTGTGTTTTGATCATATGCTAGTTTAGTGTGAGTTTGTATTTTGGATATTGTTTGTTTAGACACATGAATTTGTCTGTGCACATTCAAGTTATTTTTAAAAATAAAGTACTCGGTAAAGTATTCAATTTTTACTCTGATTAGAGCTTTTAGTTTAATATTATTAAAGAATAAGGTAAGACAAGTTGGAAATAATCATGTTTGTATCACGTTACGTGTAATTTTCATACCATACATCCATACTAGATTTATGTTATTTGATTATGTTAATATACATGATCATTGATGAGTTTAGTTATGATACTTTTAACGAAGACTGATTTGATCCTATATTGACATAATTAATGGACAAGATTATTTGGAGACTTTTGATTATGATAGCAAATGCTTAGATGTCATAAGGCTATGCACATTTATAAGATATCATATATGATCTAAATGAGAAATTGTTGGGTTTTAACTTATTTTAAGGGACTACATATGTGATTAAGTGTGTATTAAAGATGATTATAAGATTAAGTCCAAATAAAGTAATATAATAAAAAATTAAAATTATTGGGTTTTGGGCATCTAAATATGATATGAGCTTAAATATGTGTAAAGACCAAATTCCTTTAGAGTTGTATTTCATGATAGATCGAAATACATACATACATACATACATACATACATACATACATACATACATACATACATATATATTTATTTATTTATATGGTTCCTAATTCATGTGTGATTTTCATTTTTTATGTCATCCCATCAACGTAAGAATAATAAGAGAAATATATTGAAGAGAAAGATACAAAACATTCAATCAAGAATCATGATCAAGAAGTTGTAATCATAAATATGCAATTCAAGATTGAGAATCAAGATCAAATAATAAAGAATCATTCTCAATGAATCAAGGTATGTTCCACATTTTATAACTCTCTAAGTGATTTGACTGGAGAATTTTGACAATAAAAATAAAAGTATTTTCAAGTTTTTGAAATTCAAAATTTTAATAAAATCTAACATTCTATCCATAGATACTCATCGATGTCAATATCTACGTCATCGACAATAATATAGATCGTATCAAAACCACAACCAATTGTCCATCCAATGCCTCTCCACATACCCACCATTTCTAGCAACCATTAAGTTAACCTAACAATAAAAATAAAAGTATTTTCAAGTTTTTGAAATTCAAAATTTTAATACAATCTAACATTCTAGCCATAGATACTCATCGATGTCGATATCTACGTCATCGACAATAATATAGAGCGTAACAAAACCACAACCAATTGTCCATCCAATGCCTCTCCACATACCCACCATTTCTAGCAACCATTAAGTTAACCTAATTTAGTCATTTGCATTATCATCATTCATAACATTTTGTTATCAATGGGTGGATTGATGGAAAACAGGATTGCGACTAGTGGTGGGTTGCGATGGAGGTGGCATTGGCTACGATGGGTTGCTCCTTTTAAGATTGATGGAAAATTCTTAAGTTTACATTAACTTAATTGTAATTATGAGGTTAAGAAGGACGGTTACAATTCTCCAAAAGAAAATGAATATTGAAGAGAAAGTTAAGCGCTTGTTTGAATTCCATTTTTTATAGAATGGAATTCGTAAAAAGTGTTTTTTTATAAAGATTATGTTACTAAAAAATAGGAAAATTTTTAAGTTTACTTATAAAATTATTTTATTAAAAGAATATGTTATTAAAAATGAATTTGAGAGAAAAATGAAGCATGAATAAAAAATGGGATGTTTATCCAAGAAATTTGCGTTGTAATACTTTATTGACTATCAAATTCTCTACTAGTCCATTGCTTTGTTGTTTTCCAGACTGAATTGTTTTTTAATTGAATCACTTGTGCAGACTTATAACAGAATTTTTTTCGTTAACCAACTTACAAATAGAATCCATTAATAATTATCGCTAAAAAGAAAAAAGGTAAAAGAAAATATTTATAATATTAACCTTTTTTATTGGTAGTTTATTTGGACAATCAACTATAATCATGATTGATCTTTTAAGCATCAGGGCTTAGCATAACACCGGTGCGTAGCTTATGCTAAGCACACAGATAATGATCGATTATAAAACTGATTGTACCATTTATTGTAGTATGCTATATCACCTGGTACCTAAGTACCGATACTTATGAGATGAATTCCACAACTATAATAATTTGTAGAAATGAGATTATTGAATTTCAATGTTAATCAATTTGTTTCTCAATTAACGTCACAATTCTATGAACGTTAAAAATTGACTATAATTTGGTTATGTTCTATGTTTTCAATTCCATATAATTATCAAAGTTAAAATTGATGATGAACTGAATTTAGAGTAGTTGAGGAATTGAATGAGATGATTGCATTAAGCTTACTGGTTTACAATGTACAAAGCACAATATATATACAGATTTTGGAGTGGGGAGCAAGCAAATAGAGTGACCAAAACATGTGATACAATCGTAAGAATAAAAACAGTTACAATAGCTCAAAAGTTGTCCCATAGCAGCTCTTATCTTCAATAGCCGACTCACCAGGGGGCTCTCAAGTGCAAGAACATGGTCCACACCACGACTCCCACTTCTTATTTATTATACTTTTAAATCTAATTTTTATGTAAAAATTTATAATAAAATAAATAAGTACGTATAAGGGATGAAAATTTGGGATATTTTATATTTTTAATGCCCTTCCTACCCCTACAATATTCCCATTCCTTTGTCATATGCCATATAAAACTTGTGGCTGCAAAGTTTGAAAATATATATCACTTGATTATTATCTGACAAATGGCAATTTGCTAGGGCACTTAGTGGAGTATTTATGTCAGATTGTTGTCCATTATTTATGAACTAACTCATTCAAACTAAATAAGTGTCCGTTTTTAAATTCTATGAAAAATATCACATTTGATGAATTTAATTTCTATTTTGGTTGTTTGATACGATAGTGAAAATGAAGTTCGAATTTCAAGGTAAAATCACTTTAAACAATTTTTTTTGCCAATTCATGAAAATGTATTTTTATGGGGTACTTGAATTTTTATTTTTCAAATTACATGAAATTGGAAAGTCTTTCCACCTTTAGCAATTAAACGGACCCTTAATGTTAAAGGATCTTATTGTAACAAATAAAAGTTGAACGATCGAAGTAAAATTTTACTAAAAGTTAGTGACTAAAAATGTAATTAACTCTGATTTGTAAGATATGAAGTGAAGCACTACTCGAAATGTTCAAATCTCTTTCTTACTTTACTGTTATCCTAATGGTCATTCACATAGATCAAATTCCATTGAATCTTAAGAGTGTACAAAAACTCCAAACAGATTATATGGTGTTGTGACTTGAGCACATAGTGCTTAATGAAAATGTTCAAAATCTCTTCCATATTTGATTATTATCCGTACTAGTTTTAAATATATATTCGATAATATTTCTTAAAATATTAAAAGATTAATTATATATTCGAAAACCGAGGCCCATCGGTACACATTGATCGATATGAATAAAAAAGTAATATTGATGATGGTTTTGAGTAGATTTAGGCAAAAATAAACTCAAATATAAAAAAGATATAGGATTAATTTCACTTTTGGTCAATAAACTTTTAGTAAAATTTTAATTGGACCACTCAACTTCAATTTATATTAAATAAATTAATTGATTTTAATTTACTTTCAACATTATATTTGTACTAAATTTAAGGTCACAATCCTACGTATAAGTTAAAAATTGGCAGCATTCTACGTAGAAGTAAGCCACCTAATATGTCGTGAAAATAAATTGACGATTCGAAACACACTTAGAGCTCCGTTCATTTTCAATTTCAGGATTTTGATCAGATAACAAGTTTACCAAGAACATAAGAAAAGGAAGGACTAAAGTTGAAAATAAATTACAATATATGAAAGATGCTTAATTGCTTACAAGTCCATTTTGTCCTTTTCTTCACCAAAGCAACTTTCTAAAATCTTGCAACCTTTTCTTGTACTCAGCTCCACTTTTAAATATTCTCTCTCCCTCTAAAGGACAGGGCCAACGTGACCTGTCAAAACAACGTTGCCCCACTCTAAAAGATCTTTGTAGAAATCAAACATTTGAATTTGAATTTGATTTGATATAAATGCAGAATACCTGTAAAGTGTTTTATTTATTTATTTAATAAAAAAAAAAAAAAAACCCACACGTCTTCTATACGGTTACGTTTATCACTCCAAAAACCAAAACCCCCTCTTTTTGTGAATCAAATCTCAAAAGAGGGGTTTAATAAAATTCGTGACCATTCTCTGACCCAGAAACTTTTGTCAACTTTATACGCCCTTTTTTCACCCTAAGTGGGATCTCCCACGCATGTTCTTCCTTGTCTCCATTACTCACATCGATTCATATTGACTATATTTCTTTTATTTACTTATTTTGGGAGTTGTTCCGCATATTTTTTAATCAAGAAATCAGTTTTGTTGGATTTTCTGCAAATCCCTTATTTGATTTTTGAATCTTGGAAATAATGAGAGAAATTTGGGTTTTGATCTTTTTATTTTGGGGTGGTGGGTTTGTTGAAGGGCTTGGTGTGAACTGGGGTACAATGGCAACCCACAAGTTGCCTCCCAAAGTTGTGGTGCAGATGCTGAAAGATAATGGAATAAAGAAGGTGAAACTGTTCGATGCAGATCAGTCAACCATGAGTGCTTTGGCTGGCACTGACTTTGAAGTCATGGTTGCAATACCGAATGACCAGTTAGCTGTCATGGGAAATTACAATCGAGCCAAGGAGTGGGTCAGGCGCAATGTCACCCGATACAATTTCAATGGCGGTGTCAATATCAAGTAACCCTTTTATGCTTTACCTATCAAGTTTCTGTTTTTCCTTGGATTGATTTACATATATGTTGGTAAAGTACTTTATTTGTAAGCAAATTAACTAGAAATTTTAATAAACTGCTCATACAATCTTCTTATGTTGAGGATAGAAGCAGCATTATTGCACCATATGTGGATCCGTGCAGGGGTTATGTCTAGTTATTGGCTGATCATCCTTTGTTTTCCAATTCCAATGTGATTTAAATAACTAGTTTTTAATAAGCTCATGTTGAAGAACTTATGAAAGTTGTGTCTGCAATTTTATTAATTTTTTTCTTCGGTTGGCCAACACTACAGGAATTAGATAAGATTATTTGATCCATATGCTACATCAAACCAGCCCCATTTCAACCTGAGCAGTTTTGATTTGTTTTTCTTGCCTCCACAGTGCCCAAACTCCACAGAGAGATGAAAAAGTACAGATAAATTTGAAATTTATCTTGCCTTGTTGTCTGAGGAATTTCAGATTGATTCTATACTCATTACTGAGATATTAGATTGCTACTTTTCTTTAAAGTGAATAAAATTTTTGCTGTAGCTTAGTTGTTAAGCTCGTCACGTGCTCCTTGGATTAGAAAATTTACAAATTGGGGGTTTTAATCAGTAATTAGGTCTGTCATCAGAAGTCCTGTTTTCCTTCCAGGAAATGCAGAACTGTGTGAGGAACTTTCCTGGACAAGCTCTGCTTCAGAAGAGTTAATATCGTTGTCTCTTGAAGAGATGGCATTTATGTATCAATTTCTTGTGAAATTATGCATCTGACATTCTGCATATATAACTTGTATAGTTAGATCACGCAAGCAATTGATTGAGTTTCTTGATATTTTATGATACAATGTAGAGTTGTCATCCATTTTTAGTGAAAAATTACCTTAGCAATTTGGTTTTATTTCTTGCTTCCTTGCTGTTGTGCAGATATGTGGCAGTTGGTAATGAGCCTTTCCTCACTTCCTACAACAACTCATTCTTGAACACAACCTTCCCAGCTCTTCAGAACATTCAGAATGCCTTGAATGACGCAGGGGTAGGGGATTCCATAAAAGCAACTGTGCCTTTGAATGCTGATGTTTATGGTTCCCCACCAGACAATCCTATCCCGTCCGCTGGAACGTTCCGGACCGATATCCTTGGACAAATGACCCAGATTGTTCAATTTCTAAACAAGAATAAGGCACCCTTCACTGTAAATATTTACCCTTTCTTGAGTCTTTATGCCAACGAGCATTTCCCTGTTGATTATGCCTTCTTTGATGGGGTGAGTAATCCTATTCTTGATAATGAAATTCCATACACTAATGTCTTCGATGCCAACTTCGACACCTTGGTGGCATCACTCAAAGCTGTTGGGTATGGAGACATGACCGTTATTGTTGGGGAGGTGGGATGGCCAACAGATGGGGACAGGAATGCCAATATAAATTTTGCTTTGAGGTTCTATAGAGGTCTTTTACCTAGACTTGCAGCCAATAAAGGAACCCCTGTTCGGCCTGGGTATATAGAAGTTTATTTGTTTGGACTTATTGATGAGGATGCCAAGAGTATAGCTCCTGGTAATTTTGAACGCCACTGGGGCATCTTCAGATATGATGGGCAACCCAAGTTCCCTATGGATCTTTCAGGTCAGCTACAAGACAAGTATCTTGTGGGGGCACAAAATGTGCAATATCTTCCTAAAAAATGGTGTGTGCTGAGACCAGATGCCAAGGATATAAGCAAACTAGCAGAAAACATCAATTACGCTTGTACCTTTTCAGACTGCACGGCCCTTGGGTATGGATCTTCCTGCAACGGATTGGATCCCAATGGGAATGCTACATACGCGTTTAATATGTATTTCCAGGTCCAGAATCAGGAAGATTTGAGCTGTAATTTTCAGGGTCTCGCCATGGTGACTGATCAGAATGTATCTCAGGGGAACTGCAACTTTCCCATTCAGATAGCTACTTCTTATTCTTCAAACTTGTCCCCCGTGGCTTTGGTATTTTTATCATCATTCATTATTTTATTGCTATAGACATTTTTCTGTCTTGTACTATTGATATTTATTTGACTTAACCATCTGTGATTGTGACTGTTGGTTCATATACCCCCTCATCTCCTGATACTTCTATAAGACCTATAGCTGTTCTCTTTTTCTTTCTTGTTTTATGGTTGCAACAATCTAAGGGTGTGTTTGATTGCATTTATTTTTCATGAAAAATGTCTGTTTTCTACCAAAATTCTTACTTTGAAGTGTTTGATTTCTATTTTTTTCATGGAAAATATTTTCTAATTTTTAAAATATGCTTACTTCTCCTTGTTTTTAAGGAAAACATTTTTTTAGAGTGGAGTAGGTTTTTGTTTTCCATAAAACAAGGAAATTTTTTTTTCTAAAGATATATTTTCCATGTCAATCAAATACACTTTACTTCTTGTTGAATTATTCCTACTTTCTTAAGTAGACTATGGTTGCTGGAACACACGATAGATTGAAGTAGGGGTGTCAACGAGCCAAGTTACGAGCCAAAGTTCGGGTTCGGCTCGAGTAAAAATGGTTCAGGCTTTTTTTGGCCCGAGCTGAGCCAAGCAAAAGTTCAGCAAAAAAATTTAGGCTCGAGTCGAAAGCCAAAAAATTTAGACTCGAGCCTTAGCGAGTCGAGCCAGTTTGATTATTATTATTTTTTTTAAAATAGTTATAAATCTAAAATTTTTTAATGAATTTAAAAATTATGAAATTTATATGTTATAAATAGTAACTAAATATATTTAAAAAAATACAGCTAAAATTAAAAAAACTTAAAAAAAATAAAAATAGTTGTATTTTTTTAAAATTTTTTATATAAATTTTTTTAAGACTCGAGCCGGCTCGACACTGTGGCCGAAAATGGCCCGTAACACGGGCCGGTGACGAGTCGACGAGCCATATTGATATTCCTAAATTGAAGGTGTTTTAAAGTCAGTAGATGTCATAGATAGCATAAATCGAAGACTAGTAGTTGCAAGCTTCTCATTAGTTGTTAATAGAATTACCTATCAGCAATGTCATTGCATTAAGACAAGGGTCTGAATATTGCCATTTTGTGCAAGTATGAACAATTTTATGTTCTACAGTTGCATTTAATTTGTAGTAGTAGTAGAGAATGTACAAATCACGCCCCTTAATCTGATGTCACGGTAGTGCATATGGCTTTGCGAGGTATTGCCGCCATTCTTCCGGGGTTCCCTTTCGCATTTTCAGCATCTTTATAGCAGTGTTTGTCAAGGGTACGGCAAGTATATCATAGTCCTTGGGGGCCTGTACAAAAGTAAAATTGTCAAAGTAGCTTCCACCACAAAGAAGTCGAGAGTACATACAGTACATTATTGATACCTTGGGGACCTTCATCAGAGTCATATTTGCTTCCTCCAAGGTTTTCTGACCTTTTCTTGAATTGCATCTGGCACATGCAGTAACCTGTTTCAAAAAACAATTTCAAAGAATGCTCTCATCCATATGGAAACAGACTAAATTCGTCTATATACTACATGCTAGAATTCAGGAAAATATTAGATCAAACATAAAACTCTGTGTGGCAGATGGCAGTTTGAGGACGAACTTTTCATTTGGTAATCTCTTTTCTCCTGTCATTAGTCGCACCTGGTTTGTACAAAACTATATGTTCTAAAATATTTGGATTTGCCATTGTTTTTTTCCTTTATTTTATTTAGATTATTGGAGCTTCTTTATATTACAAAATTAGTTGATATTCTTCCGGGGTTATCGTACCAGATTCTCCCATGTCCACTCTCCCCCTAGTGAGATCGGGAGAACATGATCTACAGTCAAGTTCTCACCAGAAGAACAATACCTGTGAAGCATAGTAATATTTGTCAGGATACGATGAAGCTAGAATTTAAGAATGTTACTGCTCACCATATTTGTCTAGGAAAAATGTATCAAACGAAAAGGAGAAGAGGAAGAAATAGAAGACAAAATTGGTAGCTGATATTACAAGAACAATATGACTGCTTGTCTCGAGAAATTTATGCATTTGTACATGATTTAAGACAAGGAAAAAATTGCTGTCTGGCAATTCATGGATGCATCTCAATTTTTCTTACTGCTCTGTCAGAGACTTGTGTTTTGCAATAATTCAAAGTTACACACGAGAGTAGATTGAAAACCGCGAGTACAGAGGTCAAAAAATTTAAAAAATTTGAAGACAGGAATAGAAAGCAAGAACAACTTTTTAGTAGAAAAATAGGGCTTAAGGCACCTTAACCTCAGACAAACTGTTGGTTATTGCTTGCTAAAAGTTTGATTGTTGCGAATAGCATATAAATGACCTCTTGAATTAAATCTTCTGCCACAAGATGTTAACTCTCTCCATCGTTATGGAGCTAGTAACGTCAAACAGTGAAGAATCAACTAAACTATAGACTTGACAGACCATAAACTGGAACATCCAACGCAGCATGCTAAAGTCTAAGAAAAAAAATATTGAATAAGCAACAGTTTGTCTGTAAACAATCAATGAATGAGACGAAGTGGATATCGTTGAATAAAAGAGTAGAGCACTATGATTCTCTAGCTCCACTTTAATCATTTGTTAGCCATAAGTAAATGGACATAGATGAATTATCACCAAGTAATTGCCATGACGTTGTGCGGCTCGGAGGATTGCACAACGGAGAAATTGTCTACAACTTAAGCATCCCTCGTATAGGACACTTCCCAATCCTTTTCATGGATGTCTCGCACCAATTAAGTTGTAGTGTAGGACTAAAACTTTTTGAATTGCATCCAGTACAAGAGGCGGATAAAGATTGCAAAATTCAAAGACACCAGTAGTAAACATTCATGTAACGAAATAAGCAATTATGTGATTGCCAACATATTGTTTAGTCCACACTTGAATAAATCTCCTCGTACTCCTTGAAACTCCAGTATCAGAATTATAGCGACTTAGAATGTCTAAATGAAATAGCCATACGATTCTCAATTTTTTTCTCCACGAGCTCCATTTTAGCCGAAAGATGCTTCACTAAACATGCATATCACAATGCAATTGCAAAAACAAGCCTACAAAGGTGCTTATTATGGCTAATTGATGGAGAACTTACTGACAAGTGAAATTGTCACGAAAAAAAATATTTTTCCGGCTAAGGCTTCGTTTGACTTTCCTCCTTTTGACGACTTGTAATAAATGAGGAATCTGAGTAGTAGATATGACATAACCATTAGTAAAAGCAAAACCTAGAGTAATTTGAACATAGAATGGTATTAAAGAGCCAATGGAACTGGAAATGGTAGCTATACATAAAACTAACTCTTTCAACTGACACTCCTTGATAATATCATACCCTTAAGACAGCAGGTATGTAGAAAGAACCGCCAGGAGAGTTAACTGTTTGGTCGTAATATTCTAAAACATCGGCCTGCAAGTTACAGGTAGGGGTGGGGTCGTTAGGGATATGATTCTTGTCTAAAAATCGGACAAACAATGAAGTGCAGGCATTGCAATTGATAACAAGCACAAGACTATATCAAACAAATAGAAAGCCACATAGTTCAATAAGCAAAGACAATTCCATCTAATTTTAATTTATCTGTAATCTGTTCAATGGTCTCATAACAGGCACTGGATCTTGGATTAACAGCAATTTCTTTGGCACGATGAAATGCTCTAAGGTAACTGAACTAGACAACAAGCAACCCACAAGAATCTGACCTTATCCAGGAACTCCAAACAAATTGCGCGCTTCCAGCAGACAACATTAACAGGCCTGGCATGACAGACAAGCCATCTATGTAATTTTACGACTTCAAAGGAATCACAATAAGTATCCACCAATTCACTATACATTGTCAACCAATATAAATCCTTCCTACTAACAAAAATAATCATGTCAAGAATTATGTTCATTCTTCAACCAAGTAGTCCAAAAAGCATAAGTCCTACGGACTACAAAAATCAGGGAATCACACAGAACTTAAGCACTATTCAGAGAAAGGAACAACCTGGAGTCAAGGTTCTAAAATGCGTAATGTGTGGCAATGCATTTCGGTCGAGCATCATGCATTACAAGAATATGCGTGCCTATTCGAAGCATATGCATAATTATGCGTTTTCCAATTCTTAATATTATTTTAAATATGTTAAACTAATAAATAAATAAAATAATGATTTCCTTTAACTTTATACATGTTCTTCAAATTAAAAAAAAAAAAATGCTAAAAACCATAAATATTACAATTACTTGAGCTTTACATATTCTTCAAAATTTTAACGAAGAAATAATGCCCAAAATCATAAATTTTATGATTACTTGTTAATCAATTCCTACAATTAGATTAGACAAGAATATCAGTTTAAAAAAATCCTAAATATTGTCCAATTCTTATCGAAGATTCCAATTCAAACTCCTTTGCATCCGAGTCATCCGTATCATCCGTTATAAAATTATCTTCATCGAGCTCCTTATTTCAACTCAAGAATTTCTATTACCTCTTGTACCGATATCATTATTAACATCCTCATCATTCTCATAACCATAAAAAATTCAAAATTATTCATTACTAGCATCACTTGTTAGTAAATTTAGAGAAAGACCGAAGGAGACTCGGGCTCGACATAGATAGTTTACTATTCTACGAAAAAAATTGATTTTAAATTTTTTTAAACGTCAAAACTGAGATGCCATGTGTGTTTTAGCTAGTTTTGATTGATGGACACGACATATACAGCTCATTGACTAGGAATAAGTAACAGTCTCCAGTGTATAGATCATGTTGGAACAACTTAAGTAGTGGCATGACATGACGCGACACGTTGATTAAATTTTTTAAAGTTATTTATTCATATAATGTAAATTTAGTTTTATACTTATTATTAATTTTACTGGTTGAAATATTTTAAATCCTACCTGTTGATTAAATCTTTTAAAATTCTTTATTCATATAATATAAATTTAGTTTTATGCTAGTTATTAATTTTTCTGGTTAAAATATTTTAAATATGAGTACTTATTTGTTATTTATAATTACTTTGAGTTAAAAATATATAATATTTCTGATAAAAAAGAAAAATGACCATAGTAGAATGTCCAAGTAGTGTCAACATCCGACATGTGTCGAGCGGACACGCCACCTTAGTTTAAGTGTCCGTGCAACAGTTCTCTTGCCCTTAATTCTTTCCTTGGATCCCATTTTCTTCTTATTGTTCTTTATCTTGTATACTCGTGCATCAATGTCCTTACGAACATTGAAGAAACTGGAATCAAAGTCCTCTTAATCTAGACATGGAAGATGGATAATAACGATGAAGTTAATGTATTAGTAGGATATATTAAGAGTTGGGGGTTTATCTTAAAATGTTAATTTTGTTAGGAGAAGTAACTCAATCCCTTGTATGTTGAATATATGTTTCATATTTTAATCAAAATGAAATATCACCCTTAACGTGCCTCACAAGATGTGGCTCATTTGAATACACTAATCTTGGAATCCAAATGCTTATTTGAGCTTAATAGATTCTTATACCATATTAAAACTTGAAATTCCATCTTAAAAACGTCCATCTTTTTAAAAGTAGCCCAAGTCCTGTGTTTTATTTGTTAGCTTCATGTAATATATTACTCTTAACAAGATAAATTTAGTACTTGTATGCACGTTAAATAGCATGCTCGTATTATTACTATAAATAGGAGTCTTTGATTGTATTTTGAACGCAACTATTGAGAATTTGAATAGTAAATTTGTCAAGAGGTGTTATCCTTCTCAGAAAACTTTTCTGTCTCTTCTGGTTGATTTCATTTGTGGTCCCCTAGCTTATATGTTAGAGTCCATCTAACAGAATTGTATTCCATCAGCATGTAATTGTGATGAGCGATTTTTAACTTTCCTTCAATCATATCCAACCCATAATCATTGAGTGGGCAATGTCAAGACGAATTTTAATATTAGTACACGTGTGTCAACATATATTATTCATATTNTCATATCCAACCCATAATCATTGAGTGGGCAATGTCAAGACGAATTTTAATATTAGTACACGTGTGTCAACATATATTATTCATATTTCATTGAATCGAGTACGTGTCAACATATATTATTCAAATTTAATTGAATGGAGTGCATTTTTATCTTCTTTTATGAATTAAAATTTGACTTGACATTGCCCACTTAATGATACTGGGTTGGATACAATTGAAGGAAAGTTAAAATAGCACATCACTATTCAATGAAATATGAATAATATATGTTGACACAAGTGTACTAATCTAAGCTGATTTCAGAATGTCAATCGCTCAACTGTTGGGAAATTGTTTAATTTGCCATGTGGGTCGACATATGTAATTAACTTTGTATAAATGCTATCTTAAAGTTAAGCTCAAAATTAAAGTGATCCAATAAATAATTAAGTAATTGGGCTTTGAACATCTAACTAAAGTGTGGACCGGACTATATGTGTAGAGACCGGATCCATTAGGGTTTGTATTTGACGATGGGCCAAATACATATGGAAACTATATATGAGGTTATGGTCCCCAATTCATATGTGAAATTCTCATTCTTTATGCAATCCAATCTACACAAGAATACAAGAGAAAACATATCGAAGAGGAAGATCCATAAACCCACAATTAAGAATCAAGAAGGTTGGAGCAATTAAATTAAAGATCAAGATTCATTATTCAAGACGCAAATCAATGGATCAAGG